>JAEKIV010000161.1:0-80253 GCA_016801325.1 Hypholoma fasciculare | reverse complement strand
CGTCGCTTGACGGTGTGCGACGCGAAGACAGAAAAGGCTACCGTGGGAAGAACTGCGGAGCTCTGCTTTCCGCTCGCGTGGAAGCTTGTGCACCTGTGCTATGGAATCACTTGAGTGGATGGGCACGAAGGAATACGCGTTGCTTCGACGAAGATCTAAGCTACGGTCACACAGAGAACTAAATACTGTAGTACAGGCAATAACTAAATGAACGAACATATAAAGAAGAATAAGAATAAGGAATGGAAGGAAATAAGTGAAGCATGAAGCTGAAGGGACGAGGTTTAGTACAAGGGAACAAAGAGTGTAGATGAGTGGAAGAGGACAACGGAAGGCGAACCGAAGAACGAATACGCGTCACGAGCGCGTTGACCGTGACCAGTGCGCTATCCACTATGATCGATGATCAATGGCATTTGATCCATGTACCCAAAATCATTGGGATCAGCCTGGTATCAGCCCGAGAGCTTATGGTAAGTGGATAAATAGCTTCGTCGCCGTTCGAGTGGGTACTCTAGACCTAAGCCAATCGTAACAATAGCTATGACGCCTTGATCAACCACACTTCATTTCCTAACTTGCCGGAGCGAGAAACCAGCCTCAGATGCAGCCTCATCTCGCTCGCGTATCCCCAAGGTGCATAGCACCATTACGCCTGGGGAGATCTTCATTAAATTCGATTGCAATCTTTCCAATTCAATTATCTGCAGCACTCTTGTCAATGGGTGGGTAGCTCGGTGAGAAACGGGCTTTTCGTCGAGTTGATTAGGCGCTCAGCTGTTAAAGGTGCTAAGCGCCCACATGCCAGCGTGGAGGCCGGCAGGCAGCATGAATGGAACCTCCAATCGATCGAGCTGCCTGCTCGAAACACCCCCCGCCTCGCGCTTCGCCTTCCACGCGAGGCTGACCATGACATACTTAAACCGCGCGCCATCCGCCCCCGGAACGCATCTGCACGACCACACCTCGACCGCCGGGTTGTACCGCAGGCGATAGTCCACCCGGCTCTCGTACTGCACGCGCGCCGCCACCCGGCCCCCCGTCGTCAGCACGCGCGCGCCCGGGAGCTCGAAGCGCCACCTGCTCATCGCCTCCGCGGTCGCCCGCAGCTGCTGCCAGTAAGCACGCCGCCAACGCACATCACAAAAAAAATACAAGGGCGCACCTTGTCCTCGTAGCGCGCCAGCGTCTCGACGTCGATCTCCAGGCGCTCGAGCCCGCGCACGCGGCCGAGCTCGCGCCCGCAGCGCGGCGCCACATCGAGCCCGTCGCGCCGCGCGCCCGGCGCCCACCGCCAATCCGCGTGCCGGATCGTCACCCTGATCCGCCGCGCCTGCACCTCCGGTGCGCGGCACATCGCCGGCAGCTGCGTCTCGAGCCAGTCGACCGTCGCGAAGACGTGCACCGTGCCCACCGCGCGCCGCTGCTCGGGCGTGAGCTGCCGGAAGAAGCGCCCGACGCGCAGCGCGCTGGCCGCCTGTGTGTTTTGCGTTGCTGCCGCGCGCGGCGCGCGGCCGACCGGCGGCCCGGGGTGGTGGGTGCACCAGAAGACGTGCTCGTTCTGCGCGAGTGGGAGGTCGTGCGTCTCGCAATAAACACGGCGGCATGTTTGCAGCAAGGCGGTGCTTATTATTTGGTGGTAGCAGTATCCTGGCCTGCGGTAGTGCGCGGTGAGGGGGTACGGGCGGGTGAGATCGTCGTAGCTGAGAAGTGCCAAACAAAATACATGGTTCCTGATTTCAGCCGGAAGGCAAGTGAACAGCGGGCTCTTAGATTGAAGATTGGTGTTTCCGTGTAGTTTGGCGATAAGACTTTGTTCGTTGTGGGTCATTTTCGTCACAAGCCATGTGCACTGATTTCTTGGATGAGGAACAGTTGGACAACGAATTGCTCTCGACTTTATGTGAACAAGCAATTGCGAATTATGATGAACTCTTGATTTTATTATCAGGGCTATGCAGGTCGCTTTGCTCTGCATATATCCGGGTATCAAAGCCAGTGGATAAGACTTCCTCTGAATAGAAGATAGTTTCTTGGGCTATAACATGATAATCAATTCATCAGCTTTAACCAACGGATAACGGGAGAAAACAGCACACCAAAAATCAGGCCCTTCAGTTGATATCATTACAAATAACGCCTT
This sequence comes from Hypholoma fasciculare, assembly GCA_016801325.1. Classification (NCBI taxonomy): domain Eukaryota; kingdom Fungi; phylum Basidiomycota; class Agaricomycetes; order Agaricales; family Strophariaceae; genus Hypholoma; species Hypholoma fasciculare. The sequence goes on along the minus strand of JAEKIV010000161.1, from coordinate 78,110 downwards.
CAACGGGGACTATAATTGAAAATAAATCATTACGTTATTTTGGGCACCATTTCCAGCTCAACCTCGATTCAACCTATAATGAAAAGATCGGTTGTCCATCATCGGAATTACAGGGGAATTTAGCCAACCAGCTGATACCACAGCTGGATCTAATCCCTGGGTGTTATCTGCATAAACGTTTTGTTCGAAGATATTTTAAGAGCTCACAATCACTGCGCACGGTCAGAGTAAACCACCGAGCATTGGATGTAATTTGTCTTCTCGATTCCGCGGGATTTCTCGAATCGTCTCAAGCTCGAGCTTCGAGTCCAAGCAATATAAGTACGAATGCCGACCTCGCCGGCCCTGAGATATACCTCAACACCACGAGTGACAAGATAAATTCTCACAGGGATCGCATCCGCGCTGCTTTTATACCGCACTCGTATAACATCGCTACTGCCCTTTAGGCAGATTAGTTATGCATATAGAATGAGCGTAAGCAACCTCTTCAAGCTAAACACTGATGATGACATTTCAGTTTGTTGCTGAAGCGGAGCTCAATGGTGAAAATGCACGTACCGGTGCTTCATACATCGGCATTGCCTCTACCCCATTCTCCAGCTGCTCCAGGCCGTTTCCTGCGGTCCAAGCTCAGCCCATGGCGTCTCTGGGACCATATCTGCCTTCCCATCCGCGCTATTCTGCTTCCAATTACATTTCAGGTTGACGTGTACGTGCGTGATTTTCATATGCGTCGGGCGCCCCCAGCACGCGCAGGACCACGTGAACCCAACGCCGTGATGAACTGATCGTGAGTTCGCGCGACGGCAATAGGGCAGGTCGGGCGGATATGGGCTTGCTGGAGTGTCGGAGCATTTGAGCGTCAAATAATTTGGTGTCCCTTTCAAGTGCCTGAGCTTGGACATATAAGTTGAATCATAGAAAGCTTTTTAGAATGGTAATCTGGTCCCGTCAGATGGCCTTGTTAGACAGTCAGAGCACACTTGCTTGTTACTTTTAGAAACACAAGGACAGATTGATTGAAGATAGACACGCGATGGGCCTGAAGAGCTAGCCGGAAATGGCCAGTATCAGAAAAGCAGTCTCCCATAGTAGACAAGAGATAGGTTCGGGCCATTTTTGCCGTTGGGTCTTCTTCTACCCTTCGATGTGAGGGCATTTGGATATATCAAGATGTGGGGAAAGGATATGATTCGGCGCCGGGAGCTCGAACTTCGAATTCCACGATGTGCCAACGGTGTGCGTCATGCCAGAGATATCTGTGTATCTTCGTCGATTCCGTCGTTGGAGGAGTGGTATATATGAAGCAAGTGGGTAGGGGTGGTAAGGAATAGAAAACACGTTGAAAAGGAAAAGTTCAACTTGAGTCCCCGGCGATTGCCGCCCTGTGATGGGACTGCGTCGGCGCACTTTCCGATATGGCTTGCCGCAATCATGTCCTGCGCTTCACCCCCTCCCTCCGTCACCGTCTCTGCACATCGAGGAGGCTAATCTCGACCGAAAGGCCTCTGTTAGTGCACAACCTCCTAGCCAAGCAAACACCCATGGACGTCGTCATCGAGCAGCCGGAGCCGGACAAGATCAAGATCCTCCCTCACGTCCAATACGTCACCCAGGACCATCTCACCCCGCAGAACGCAGCCCCGTCTCCCCTCGACCAGTTCCGCGCGTGGTTCAAGGAGGCCGTTGAGGGCGGTGAAGTCAACGAGCCCGAGGCCATGTCGCTCTCTACTGTCGCCGCGTCGGGTGTGCCCTCCGCGCGCATCGTCCTGCTCAAGCAGGTCGACCACAGCGGCTTCGTCTTCTTCACCAACTACACGTCGCGCAAATCTCAGGAGCTGGAGGGAAACCCGCATGCGGCACTTGTGCTCTATTGGCGCGAGGTGCATCGGTCGGTGAGAGTTGTCGGGCGGGTGGAGAAGCTCACGAGGCAGGAGAGCGAAGAGTATTTCCTCAGTCGGCCAATTGGCAGTCAGCTCGGTGCATGGGCGAGCAAGCAAAGCACTGTTATAGGAGAAAGCGAGCTCGAGGCTCGACTTAAGAAAGTCGAGGAAAAATTCGGAGGGGCGGTACCTACGCCAGATTTTTGGGGCGGTTGGCGGGTGATCCCAGAGTGAGTTCACTAGGTTCTTGTTTTTTGCAGACGTGTTTAACACCTGTTACCTTTCAGTGAGGTCGAATTCTGGAGTGGGAAGCCTTCTAGATTGCACGATCGCGTGCACTACATCCGTGAAGAGCACCCAGGAGAAGAGCCTCAGTGGAAGATTGAAAGATTGTCCCCTTAAGACGAAATGTAACTTTAGAAGTATAAGGAAGCATTGAAATATCACTAAGCTCGCTCAAAACCAGAGAGATTTCCAGGTCAATCGAATTGTCTTTATATCTCACAATATCAACGATGTCAGAATTACAGATGCACCCCAGCTGCATTCGTTTACAACACCACTCCCCTGGCAGCATGCGAGCATTCCTTGGACATCTGTATAATCTTTGCCTTCGTCCCACTGTCGTCTCCCTTGGCCCAGATCTTCATCGCCTCGCCTTGCAAAGCTCTTCCATAGGAAAATGTCAGTGGAGGCAGTCTGGAAAATGGAGAAGTCGGAGCCGACGCCAGGACGAGAGCGTTCACAGCTGCGAGATATCGCGTTGCCGTGGCTGGCGGCAACCCACCTAAACAGATGCAATATGGCCATTGTATTATTGGTGTGTAGACCGGAAAGATCACATACCAGATAAAAATAAAACTCCTGGCACCGCGGGAGGCACTGAACGAGATAGGAGGGTCACCGTAGCAAGGGCGATATCTTCTGGCGTGACATTTGCCCGCGAAGGGTGCTTCAGGCCGGGCTGGGGGAAAGACGGCTTGATGAGCGAGCCTGAGGAAACACCGTTAATCCGAAGCCACAGTACATCCTGAAAATATCTGTTCACCTTCGAGGAGGACGCCATGCGCTTTCATACGCTCATAAATCATACTTATTGCCTTCTCGTGTACCTCGGTACTCCTCGCCAGGTCTGCGTCGCTCGAAAATTCAACGTCGGGCTCGACGATGGGGACCAGCCCTGCCTGCTGGCTGATCGCAGCGAATTGTGCGAGTGTCTCTGCCTGAATTTCGAGCGAGACTTGCGTGGGGAACCCGGTCGCCGGTGCGCTGCACGCAATCGGTGTGCGCCACTTGGAGAAGCGCGCCCCCGCCGCGCGTGCGGCTTGGAGCTTCGGGAGGAGGTCGTCGAGCCCCTGCACGACGAACTCGTCCTCGGAAAGCGGGATGGGCGCGAGCTCGCCGTTGGCGCGCACACCGGGTATGATGCCCTTGTCTGCGAGGAGGCTTGCGAGCTTGAAGTCGAGGACGGTCTCGGCGTGCATTATGACACCGGATATATATTCTAAACGGTTCATTTACATCTTCCATGGATCTTCTATTATTCATGGGAATTACTTACCACTCGGCGCAGCCTCGTAAACCACTTCCCTCCAGCGCTTTCTCTTCTCCCTCTTTTCTTCCTCGGTGAACTGTGGCGCGGGTCCCTCGCCTGCTGCTGCGATCAGCAGACCGTCCATGGCGTCGGGTGACTCGTCCGTGGCATACACGCCCTTTCCCCTTGGGTTTACAAGAGAAATGGCCGTCGAGATTAGCTCGTGGGCAACGAGATGAGAATGGTGTGGCGCGAGAGCGACCTTGATGCCCTCCCAGCCGCTGATCTGATCGCGACTGACCTCGCTGCTGATATCGGGCACCGAGAAGAGGTTGTGCGGGCTGCTGTACGTCGTCCTGGACATGGTTTGCTCTTGAGAACTGGTTATGAGGGTGAGAGATCGATGTGCAGTGTAAAACAGTTGTCCGCTATATCTATGATTTTCTATTTATAGATTCTATCATGGGATGTGAGCGTTCCAGACAAACCCGCTCCACAGTGAGCTTGCTTGGGTTGAATGAGTAGTCATTTTTTGATACTCCAGATTTTATGTGGCTGCAGATACAGGATTGTATTACTTCAGACTAAGTCAAAGCGTGCATCCACAACGTTGTAAAGCATTGAGGGTCTTTTGTGGCACCGGTACTCCGGCCCGGATACTTTGGACGTGCTTGGCAATCCGAAAATGTTTGCCCAATGCCGGCCGAACTGCCACGGTCGACGCGTTGTTCTGCTCCTCCTCCACCCCCACTCCCGTCCGATGCTTGGTCTGCGAAGCACCCGGCACATACTAGCGCGACATGCTCTGAGAAGCAGGTATAACTCGTCGCAGGCCGGCCCACGTCCCATGCCCAAGACGAGCGAGGCCGGCGAGGAATTGGGCCCCTCCTGGGCGTATGTTGGATCGCGGGTAGTCTCGTACTTGGTCATTCCAAGTGCGTATTCCATCTTTTTGTTTTCCAACCGTCAAACGGGTCTCTTACTAACCACTTTTCCCGACAGGCATCGGCGCATACGCTGTGTTCTTCTGGGACTTCGGCGATCGGGAGCATGTGTTCCAACCAGTCAGTTTTCCTGCTCACATCATCAATCCGGACCACCTACTGAACTCCCATAGGCAAGGCGCTGGGCTGCGGACACCATCAATGGCTTCTTCTCGCTGTCCTCGAACGAAAAACAAGTACAGTGGGAGGATCACGCTCCCCAACCTGCAGCAGAGGACTCTACCTCCGCCTAATGGAGCTCGTCTCGGACGTAGAAAAGGGACTGCAAAGGTCCTTGAAATATCCCTCCAAGATGAGCCTGTGGTGTGGAAAAATGGCTCCGCGGTGATAAGATTGCGCAATCCGAGCAGTGATCCAAACAGACTCCAAGGGCGCATGTCCAATATCGACGATCTATCGTAAAGGAGGGATCTGGGAGGGTGCCTGTCGATCTTTACCCGTGCGTTACTCAGATGGTCTATTAGAGTTTAGCGCTTCTGGAATACATACCCCATTCTTTGCGCTCAGCAACAGCGCTCGTACCTCACCGCCGAGACCGGAGGAGGAGATGTGGTCAAGATTAGGGCCGCTGTGAGTGAAGACTACCCTCTACGAGCTATTAGGGAAGCTCTGCACACCTTTGTGCATTCTGATGACCTCTAGGAAGATGATTGCACCGTTCAATCTTTTGTCCGGTGCTCAACCGTATCTCTTGTCTTTTGCTTATCGGAATATCTATCGATTGCACCATAAGTGTGGTATTCGTCAATGTTCGTGAATGAATTTCGTCAAAATAAATTAACAGGTGATACAAATATTATTAGTTTACACAGGGTTTGCCAAAGTGACCTGGTTGAGATAGTCCATGGCTTCCGCCCTGTAAGTATCGGTGCCCGTAACAACGGGAATGAGGCCATCGATATAGGTGGCGATTTTGCGCGTGGCGAGGGTATACTGGGGCCATTGGTATCCAGTGGAGGGGTTTGGATTGAGGTTATTCACGAAGCGAATGAGGTGGTCGCCCATCTCTCCTCCGCCGTATACATTCAGAATGTCAGAGAAATGCACAGAGCCAAGAGCTGGCAGGAGCTTAAGGCGCTTGCTCACTATAACCAATAAATCAGAGCCCAATCACGGCGTAAATATGGGATATATACTCACAGAATACCCAGACATTTTGAGTGCTTGCGGTGTACTGGAGCAACCAACGGCGGGGACCCTGGAAGACGCCGTCGCCCTGGAACGCAGCAAGACGCTTGAACTGGGGAGTGAGCGCGTTGAAAATCCCAGTGTCGAATGGGGAGCCCTGCGTAATATCGGAAGGATATAATTTCGCGATTTGCGCAGTTTGAGCATCTGTAATGCCGGGCAAGAAGGTTTTCTGGATATATGTTTTGAACTGGGCGTCGGTAGTGACATTGATGTTGGCCAAGGAGAAAAGGGTGCCTTCATCGTCACAGTTGCCCGTGATGTACGGGATCGCGGCGACCTTTCCCGCCGCAACAAGTTTTTGAGGGGTGTCGGTCAGGAAGACACCATCGGTCCGGGGAAGCCATGCCAGGTTCAGTGACTAAACCTTACTATCAATAATGGATGCTGTTCAAACGAATATGATTACATACCTGGTAGTCGAATATCCCTGGCGAGTTGTTAATGGCGGCTTTGAGAGATGCATATGGCACAGTCCTAAGGCACTGGAGCGTGTCGGCCGCACCGGAGCATCCAGTGTCTTTGACCAGGGCATCGTAATACTTCTGTCCGTTAGTGATATCGCCAACGGGAATGGGAGCACCGGATTCCATGAATGCACCGCGGAATAGACCCTCGGTATTTCCGCCATTTGCGAGCATTTGAAGAGAGGCCGAAATTCCCCCTGCAGATTCACCCCAGCTAGATTTTAAGGTAAGGAGTCACAATATGGGCGGGGAGACTAAGAGGCTTACATAGTGACTTTGGTGGGGTCGCCGCCAAATTGCGAGATGTATTTCTGGACCCACCGCAAGGCTTGACGTTCTGTATGCATTGTTATTCATAAACGCGACCATCGAATCGGAAGCGCCTTACGATCCTGAAGACCAAGATTCCCCACTCCCGCGTTTTTAATTTCCTGACCGCCCAAAAATCCGAAGCCAGTCAACCTGTAATTCATGCTAACATAGATCACAGGTAGCGACAGATCTTGTGATCGATCGACAATTAGGCCTCCATCGTACATGGTGGTGCTTCCAAGTTCGAATCCCCCGCCAAATATCCACTGTATAATTCATTTATGAGCAAAATGAATCCGAAAAAAATTGGCACGGGAGCGGTACACACAACAACCACAGGAAGTTTAGCTGTCAATTTGGCACTAGCAGGCTTGACGACATTCACTGTTAGACCTGAGAGTGTGTGGTCAGTGTCAATGGCGAGGCGAACCTTGAATGAAGAAGCTTACAGTCTTCGTCATCCGGAAAGATTTGCCCGAAGATTGAGTTGATCACATAGTTAGCAGCATCGGCAGCCAACCCATTGATAATGGAAGATGGAAGATTGACAGCTTGTTGACCGCATGAAGGTCCATAAGCAGTCGCGTCGAAGGTGTCGTTGGAATATGTAATTGGCGCGGGTAGACGGTAACGTAGGTTGCCAACACTAAGTTGAATTCAGACGAAGAACGAGGGCGGACAACGGGAAAGACGCACGGAGGCTGAGCAAAGGGGATGCCCAGAAATTTGGTGTGTGTTCCCGAGGTCACTCCAGTGAAGGTGGCCCCGTCGAGAGTCACAGTCGGCGTGGCGCGCTCAACCAGGGGAACAGCAGCTACGCCTAGCGCGCAAAGCGTAAGACCCAGGAAGGAAGAAACCATTGAAAGGCGGGTATTCAACGAGGACCTAGGAGATTATCCTCATCGGCCGTCCTCTTTTATGCGGACACATAAAACATCCCCAACCATCACGAGGCCTCCCTTGCAGATTTGCCTGGATATGCTTAAGCTTATTTAGCGAATATAGTCGACGGAGGTCAGCAGTCGCTCTGCAAAGATCCCGGCCGCGGGATCCGAACCACGAAGAGATGATCATGAAGCAGCCACTAGCGTCTGACTCCGATGGAGATCGCTGAGAGGAAATTTGATTGGTTTATCAGATTATAATCCCGTTCTTGCATGTTGGAGAATCGCGCTTGCATTGGGCGTACAGCTTTCAGCGCTCAGAAGCAAGTAGCATGGTCCGGCCGTTCGAAGACCACCTCAGTCAAGTACACAGTTTAGTAGCCCTCTTGATGACCAACACAGTTGATTCATTGGGGGAAAGCACAGCGAAGTCGAGCAAACTAGAAACGTTATAGGCCGGGAGCGAGAGCAAGATCGCGTAAATTCAAGTCATGGCCGTCATGCCATCATGGCGGTCCTCCATCAAATTGGTTCGTCCGGCGAGCATGCGGCGGTAAGTAAACGTGTCACAACTTACCAAAACTAGCAAGACGTTGCCCCGAAGGTAGTGTTGAGCTCGTCCGCATTTTCCATGTGAAAGAGGCGCAAAATGTATGGATGGGAGACTTTTCTGCGTCACCTGAGCTGATAACTGAGATACCTGACCTCCTTGGAATTTGGCACAGGGTAATTCAAGCGGCAAAAACGCTTGTGTACTGCCAGTGTGACACTGGGAGACGCAGAATATTGTACATATGTATATGTTGATGTTGGGTATCACTTGTCCAAACGTTTGACTGCGTACATGAGGGGTTATAGCAGATATTGCATGGCAACCGACCCCACCAGAAGGACCATCGACAATATACCTGCCCCAACTTTCTGAAGCGCGGGCGCAGCAGCGGAAGTAGATTTTGGACTGGCCCCACCACTGCTGCCAGTCACCATAGGCGCGGCTAAAAGGCTCGGACATTGCGGAGAAGCCAAGACCGTTCCGTAGTGGCTTGCGACCCAAAGCACGACACCGTTGGTCCATCCGAAGCCCGCCTGATCGAGGGGTGTGGGGTCAGATAAAAGTTGTACCATCAAATCCGGTCGATCACTTGATCCCTGCACTTACCTGAACGGTATATTCACCCCCCGAGCCAGCGGAATCGATGTCCAGAATTGAGAATTTCTCAAACATCTGATAAAACCAGGTTCGTCAGATGCTCGTCCATTAGATAAAAAGCCATGCTACTGCTGCCCGCATGCCACTCACGTTTCCGTCATTGGTCTGACTTTGGGTGACATTAAGTTCCGCATCCGAAAGTCTTGGGAGTACGTTTGGTATTGAGCCACCAGTCGCCTGCCTTCAGTCACGAAGTCGTTAGCATGATCACTAAGACAGGACACAAGAAGCGAATTTACCAGCTGCAGAGCGCGCTGGAGAAATAGCGGTTTGCCAGCATGCGCTGCAAAGCCGCACCCCATCCTTCTCCGTCGACAGGGCTTCCGCCATTCGCTACGGTTCCGTTGCCGCCATTGAAATCTGCGCCCGGGCCGGTCGATGTCGCGTTGATGAGGGTTGCTCCTCCTCGGAGTGGTTGACCGGGGAGTGATGTTTCGTTGAGACCAAGTTGCCCTTCTGGGATCAAGTTGAACGTCGATTGACCTGAAGCCGGGGACGGAATAGACCCGTTGGTCAGATTCGCAGGGAGGGCTTGCAGCGCATTTAGGATAATATACTGGTGGTTCGGCCAAGTGTTCGGCGCATCCCTGGAAATTATTATCTGATTAGTTCCCATAATCTTAACTCTCGCCATCGTCATATCTACCATTGAAGGCCAGTTTGGATGAATGTCGATGGAAATGTTCCGTTGTATCGATTGAGTACCATGTTCACAGAGGAGAACACCTGGAAGGCTGCAGTAGCATTGCTTAAGACTTGAGGAGGGATGATTCCGACCCAGAAAGGGTAGAATGCAGCGACACTAAAAACAGTATTTCTGCTATTGGTATCAAGGATAAAGTCGTAGAAAGCGAGCTATATTAATAGGTCAGTTAATTATAGCTCATAGTCGATAGGATGTACGATCACCTTCTGAGAATCCCAGCATAGATCCAGAATGCCTGCCTTGAGTGATGCAGCGGCGGTATTGTGACGCGCAACTGCACTGGCATTTGAGGAACCGTAAAGTTCTGCCAGGGCTATGTGATTCTTGTCTGGGATAGTTCATTAAGACATGTTTCTAAATTGTAAGATCACGTTGGCAGCTTACAATGAAGACTGTTGAGATCAACAGCGATCGTATTTCTGACATTCAAAGCCGACAGACCAACGTTTATTTGCGACGCATGAAGCCAGCGGGCGGTGTAGTCCCAACCTGTCTCGGCACCGCTAGCAAGCTCAGCATAGAGGTCTTCCTTTTGGGTTTCATTGAGCGCGGGACTGAGAGTAGGATCGTTAGCCGTCAGATAATCTGGGCATCATTCACCGTTAACATCGTTTCCTCAGATATATTAGCATGGATATCAAACCTGTGAGGTAAGACTCCGGTCGCGGAGCAGTGTTATTCACAGCATAGTGGAACATAGTAAATGTCCGGTTGGAGAAAGGGCTTGTGACTTGTACAGAGCGGTTAGTGGCCCACCACTCCAATTCTTTCTAAAAAAGCGAAGCGACGATTATAGGCTGAACCTTTCTTAAACGGAATAAATGTTGCTTACTTCGGCTAATGGAAGAGCCCGTGTCAAGATGCTTGTGTCATTCGTCACTTGGACGTATCGTGACAGCATCTGTCGCAGGGCAAATCATCAGGCGCCTGAAGAGGTTAAAAGATTGAAATGGACGAACTTGGATATAAAGAGGTGGTTGAGATCTATTTAGATCTTTAAGAGTGATAAGAGGGTGATCAGCGCTGTGCCACTTGAAGAAAAAAGCTTGCTTTACAGTAAATGCGACCACCATTAGGAATGAAACCAAACTGGTCCAGCTGATCCATAAAATTCTGCAGGGTATCATTGGCGATACTGAAAAGCTGAGATTCAAGGAGGCCCTCGATAATCCAGAAGCTGTCCCAATAATAAATCTCTCTGAACCGACCACCTACGCAGATATTGTTCAAAAGAATATATTTGGTGAAGAATGGTAGCACATACCCGGTACAACAAATGTGTGATTGAGAGGAATGAGCGTGCTCTCGCATTTTCCACTGTTTCCACAGAGCGTCGAAGAGTTCGTGGTGCGAGCGAGCTGGGTCCAGAACCCATTAACGGTCTGCGCGAACGCCTTGGGAAGAGCCTCCGTCACATTATCGAGGAAAGGGGGATTGGCGTTGAACCCAGGCAAAACCGCGCCTTCTAATTCCGTCCCTTCGCCTGTAAAGTCGGTGTCGACGAAATTCACGATCGCCCCATAGGTCGCCGGACTTGAGATATTTTGGAAATCTGCAAGAACGGCTGATGCGTTTTTACTCGTCGGCTGTGGGAGAGTCAGTTGCGTTTTTACACCAGATCTTAAAATACATACTTTGTCGACGAACGTCTTGTCATCTGGGTATAGGTTGGCTATGCCGACAGTCTGGAGCACCTAATTCAATGCGGAGAAAAAATCAACGTGCGGCGCGTGGCAAGCGGACGATAACACGCACCGACCCCGCGCAGAATATTTCTGATGGGCACCATGCTTGCTTTGGTGGGAGAGGTTGCTGTGACGGCAAATCGGAGCCCAGAGCGGCGGTGGCACTGGGAACGGAAGTTATAATTGTAAGTGTAGGCGGCGAGGTGTCCACTCCCGCTGGCGCAGTTGCAGTCGCTGAAGCCGTATTGCTGGAAATGGAATCAGACGCGGACTGGGGGATGGCCAGCGCTGGTAGCGGTTGGTGGGCAAGAGCCTGGAGCAGCAGACATATGGCGCTAGATTTTGACACCATCCTGCCAGCGACTGACAAAGTTCCTGGAGACGATGAAAGAGAAGGATTCAAGAACGAGACCAACTTGAGGGGTCTACAAGTTGCAGCCTGGCAGCCGCAAGCTCCATGTTTTTATACCCATAACGGCAGCTCGGTATAGAACTTTGAAGAGATGCGACATGGCATCATCAAGCTCCATTAGCGTCGGCAGTGGTGATGGAGCGCAGAAGAAGTAGAAAACCATGGCCAGGTGACCAAAAATGCACCGTGAGTGGTATAAAAAGGGAAGATCCACATGTAAAGCCTTTATGCACACCATAAATGACAATCGCTATCCCCCGTCGAGCGTCTAAATTTCCGCAGGTGCAGGAGCTGAAGTTGGGCAAACGTCCGGAAAATGACTGTTATGAACAAGCCGTGTGACGTGCATACCATCCAAGCAATGCCATCCAAATACATGCCGTCATTCCATGCAAAGTCCAATGCACTCACTTGCGGGAGCCATCCGTTCACATCTATTGCAATACATACTATACTTACATGTGTAGAAAATACGCGTCCAATTTTACACCTCCATGATCGGACCTTGGACGCGAACAGGGCAAGTACGATCCGGGTCGGTCGGAACCACTCGTTGGAGGCACTGGCGCGACATTTACATGACCAGCGCAGCGTCAATCAGAAAAATTATCTACGCGAACACCTCACTCATGATGTCGGATAAGTAGAACCCGTCTTCACAGGACTTCCTTAAGACGAGCATTCATTACCGAAGCATGTCCATGACACTGATACAAACCGCCGCCACGCGGACAGCAGGCTGCTTCACCCTGGATAGTGATTAACATGTACTATTTTGCGGGGGTGAGTAGAAGAGCACTCAACGAGGGGCAGAAGCGGGGGTTCAATGGCTCCGCTTGGATTGCCTGATACCCAATTCGGATAGAAAGTACCTTGCGAAAATCAGACGTGGGTGAAGAGGAAAAAGCAATATCATTTACATCTCGCGATAGGAATCGAAAGGTTGAACTCACGTCACATCCTTCCACTGAATAACCCCTCCCAGGCGTGTCATGCAAACGAGAATTCCATGCCAACACGTAAGTACTATAGTACTCACAACCCGACCCAGCACCCAACACGATAGCCTAATACTGCATAACGCACCTGCGCTGCCATATAAACAACAGTCCCACCATTTATACGAATTCCTCGTAAACGTGCCTAATCGACAAGCAGTTTGTCCGTCAGCAATCCCTCATTGTATGCCATACTTTCGAGGATGATTTGGCGCCAGACATCAACGACCAGGTCCGTAGCCTCTTCTTCGAGGACCTGTTGCAAATGGTTCAAACAACGACAAAGAGGAATGACATAAGAATTGGACTAACAGGTTCGAGGCCCTCAATGAGTTTTTGAGGAGCTTTGTGGTCTTTAAGATGCTCCAACACAAACATAATGAGATCCTCCTCCTCCATCTCTCCCAAGTATTTGATCATCAACCGCTTGACTAGAGGTTCCAACTTTCGATCGATGATCGTCTACATGAGACAGTGAGTACATACTCATGGACAGAAAGGTAAATTCTTACATCAGTAAGACCATCCCAGCGAACTTTAGCCTTGAACAGGGTTTCCTTATCGTGCGGTACAGACTGTCGGATCCGCTCCAAGCGCTCTTTAACTTGTTCGCCAGTCTCTGCGACGCTGAAATCGAGCTTTACAAGAGGAGCCCTGCGCTTCTTCATGCCATCTTCCTCCTCTTCATCATGAGCAAATACCGTCGTTTTTTCTTTGGCTGGCGGTTCTTTCTCTTTGGCACTTGGGCCAGCAATCGAGACATTTAAGCGTACAGGAGCACCGTCATCGAGCAATAGTCCGGCCTTGCGTTGTTCTTCCGCAAGAGCCTGCATCTCGTCCATCTGCCGTGCCAAGAAGTCCTCTGATTCCCTGCGCAGATTCTCGGCCTCTTGCTCTTCAAATCTGCGTGATTTTTCATCTGCATCTTCTTCCGCCTCGAGGCGGCGTTGCCTGAGATGACGCCAGCGCACGCTAATCCACAAGGAAAGTTAAATTGCATTGAGCATCTATAAAAAGACCTTGTGCTCACCGATCAACATAGAATAACTCGTCGCTCTCATCGTCGTCCCATACGTCCAGACGTGCCTTGATTTCGATCCTATCGCGTTCCTCGGCCTCTTTCTGACTGCGTTCGCGGGCGATGGTACGTTCCAAAGCTTGAATTCGGGCCCTCTCTCTCGGTTCATATCGGCGTTCACGCTGAACCCGACAGTTAGGGAACATAGGATGAAAAAAACCGATGAAATGCGTACATCTTTATACGAGAGCTCCTCCTCCAGCCGCCTGTGTTCCTTTCGTTCAGACTCTAATTCTTCGTCTGTCTTCTGCTTATTTGCGGAGATCGAATCTCTATCGGAGGGTGTTTCGTCTGATTTGACAAAGCTGACTGGCTTGCTATATCCCTGAGCCCCTTTGCCAAACGCTTGAGATTTCGGTGTCCCCGAATGCGAATCTTGATGGCCTTGCGGCTTGCCCCACTCGCGTGCTTTGGGACCGTTGGGTGCACTGTTCGTTATGACGGGGATGCTCTCGCGGACATCTCGCAGCTTTTCACGCTCCCTCTTCGCCGCTCGTTCTCGGAATTGTGCGATTTCAGATATGACAAGGCCGCGCTGTGTTTCGGGGAGATCGGCTTCTTGCAGATCATGAAGATGGGGAGGTATGATATACTTTTCTTTGTCGATTAGCCCACTGTTCGCCGCGTCTTGCGAAACGCGGTTTATATCAGCAACGAGCTCATCAAGCTTGACCTTGGCCTCTTTCTTCTTAGCTTCTTCAGCCTGTGATATTTGCGGTTATGTATGAATGTTATGTGCAACATGGACCACTCACGTCAGTTGACATCTGGTTGGCTTGAAAACTGTCGAGGAAAGCTCTCGTCTTCTCATCTGCCTTGACCTGAAAATTCGAAGTAGGCTTGAAATGAATAGTCACATTTCAATGAAACGCACCAGTAGTTTTTTGTTCGCGCAGCCATCTTCAAGTGCGGGCAGCTCGATACCATTCATCAGGGCAATCGCTCGCAGTGCGCCCGCTGGGTCTTCGAACTCAGCGAAGCCGAAGCCCTGCGGTTTGTTCGCTGGTGTTATCAGACGTTTGAACGACTTTATGGGCCCGCATGCCTTTCGTGAGGTGTCAATACATGTAGCGATGGCCAATGCTCTGCAGACGTACCGACAGTAGTTGGTTAAGAAACGCGTCGGTGATACCACCGGATATCGAGCCTACAAACAGAGTCGTCTGTTGCTTTTGGACTGGAGGAGGCATGAAGTGCATTTGCTGCTGGTGTGCAAGAGCAGACATCGAGGGCCCTTGCCCGTAAGATGGCATAGGCGGACGCATCCCAAGCCCTAGCCGATTTGGTTGTTGCATTGCGATAATTCAAAAGATGAGCCGCCTATTGAGCTAGAGTAGTTGTCGTGCAGCAGATATGGGTCAAGGTATGGCAGAATAGAATACGATAGGAGCAGGATAATCGAGAAGACGGATGAGCAGGAAATTCGCTGGGAAGGCAACTGAGCGAAGCGCCCCTACGATCGGTTATGTAAATGATTTCCCACGGATCCATTCGCGGCACGCTCGAAGTTCCCAGTGTCGACCCCGTCGTCTCCACCAACGCAGCCATCGCTTCCATCTATCTTGCGAACATGGTTCTGTTTTTTACTTCGTCAGGTAAATTATTTCGGATGCGCACTTAAAATGCGCTTATACATGCTCCTCTAGCGACTTCTCCCTCGACAATCATTTACATGGGTCGGGACAAGGTCGAAAGTGAGGGCGGCATATCACAACCATCCGACCGACACTGAAGAGCTAGCTCCGTACTGCAGACGAAGAACTCATAAAATTCGCATGGCCCCAAGACGTCTGGTTCCACGTCGACAAGCTCTCTTCCGCTCACGTCTACTTGCGTATGCCGGAGGGAATGTCATGGGAAAGCATACCCGAGGCACTTTTGACGGACTGTGCTCAGCTTGTAAAGGCCAACTCCATTGAAGGTATGAGATGCGCTGCGATTGTAATTTCTCTGTGTTAACATTTCTTAGGAAATAAAAAGGACAACCTCACCGTTATATATACCCCTGCTGATAACCTTAAGGTTAATTACTAGCACCGCTCTCCGAGGTCTGGTCCTGACTCAAATGCCTTAGAAAACTGGTGATATGGCCGTTGGACAGGTCTCTTTCCATAATGACAAAAAGGTATATATATATATATTGCTTCAGTGACTACATCTAACAGATGATATCCTAGGTCAAACGAGGTAGGCTAGGTCCTTATTGACAGAAATGCCTTCGTCGACATTGCCGCAGTCTACGTTATCAAACGCGAGAACGCCATTGTAAACCGTCTCAATAAAACTAAAGAAGAACGAGTCGTTGATCACGAACAAGAGCGCATTGATCGAGTAAAGAAAGAGAATGCCGCTAAACGCAGCGCAGCTGCAGAAAAGGTACGATATTTAATTTATTAAGTATGTCCAGCTTTTCTTAATTCAGAACATCAGAAAAAGCAGGACGTTGAGCTAGCCAAGGCAAGAGAGGCTGAAAAGGCTGCAAGATCATACGACTCTCTTTTCAACGTCGAAGAAGACGAAAGTGTACCACGCAAAACTGGGCGAGAACTGGAGGAAGACTTTATGTAGTTCACAGGTGCGCTTCGTGTATTAGGATCTAATTGTATTTATGCTATGTTGGAACATGAACTTGCTATGCATGGGTATCTGAAAACCTGAATTAACACGCTGGAAACTAGCAATCCCTGTACTCGTGCTCTGTTTTCACCAATGCGCTGAGCAAACACTAAGGAGTACGTATGCCTACTTACAATAATAATTCTGGTGGACTGATGTTATATTTATCAGATCCACGCGGATATGTATCGCACGAACAGTCATGATACGCCCTTGACCATTCTCTAATCGGAACAATGAACTTGATGTGTCGTGAGAGGATACAGAGTAAGCCCTGTGCCCAGCTTGTCGACTATACATGAGTGACCTGGGAGCATATTAATTTTGTAACCACTTTTCAGTTTCCCAATGCGAGTCATTCGAGCGAGACGTGTCTCCTCACCTCCGCTCGCATAGGGCTTCGGTCTCATCAAACATATTCGAAGTAAATGCTTGAAACCTCCGAAGAGTCATCAGCGTCAAGTGCCGCTAGCGCTGGAGTTCGGCCGCTCGACTTCTGACTCCTCTATCTCTTTGTCGATGCCTCATGGGGTACACATCCTCAATTGGCAAGTGCGTAAACATATCCTAGATCTGGACGCCCGGGGGAGGTATGTCCGCAGTTCACGAATCTTATCGTTTAGGTAAAGCGGCTGCTGGTGAGTAAGGTGGCCTGCGCGCAGCCTGTGTCCGGACATCATACACTGCTGCGTCCCGGCATTATGAGGGACCCGCTGCGCCTCGTTTGCATCGGGGCTCGTTCCGGAGTGGCACCCCCCGCAAGGTCTTTATAGGCGCGCAGTTCACTCCGTCAGCACATCTTCAGTTCGAGAACTCACTGGTCGATCCCCGGATTTAGCCCAACCGCTGAATGCACATGGAACGGACTCGGATGTATGGAACCTCCGTCGACTTCTCTGCCGTCACTATTTTTCAAGCGGAAAGTACATACAAAAAGCGAAATGTCTGATGTATCTCACGCACACCAACCGGAAACTTGTAGATTTGCACCAGCAAAATAAAATAAGAACAGATCCCACTACTCTACCGAAGTATCTAAGTAGTGATAAAAGGTAGAGCACAACTACAGCTATAATTAGGAAATCCTCACGAACAAGGCAAAGACCACCGCCGCATAACATGCGGAAAACACTTGTAATGAGACCAGAAAACAGAAACATAAAATTGATATAATTTGAACAATGCACAGCGCATACATAAACTCGTATATGATACAGAGTTTTAGTTGAGTTACAGAATCGTGTCGGACAGAATGAAGGTTCTCAGGACCAATGATGTTACAATTAATTCACTCTAGTACACCTACAAGGCAGCCTCGGGGATAGCATCTAACTTGACTTTCAATTCCGCGTGAATCTTCTGCAACTCTTCCTTGGGAATGGTCTTTGCCGGCCAGCCAATACCAAGGCCTTCCTGGGGTGCATCCTCAGGTTTGGGGATGACGTGGAAATGTACGTGGGGGACCTCCTACAGAGAGTACGGAATGGTCCAGTATGAATTCATATATCAGGATAAGTACCTACCTGATGGGCTAGGCGGCCATTGTTTTGCAGTATGTTGTAGTTGGGAGATCCTTGAGCCATAACAATCTTCTTCGCGATTGGCAAGGCGTCACGAAGGTATTCGTCGGGAAGTTCGTGCATTTTCTCGGCATGATCTAGCGGGAATTCGTATTAGACGCATCGGTGTTCAATGAGAGCAATCGATGTACATTTGGGGACCACCAGCGCGTGTCCGTTGGAAAGAGGTCCGATATCAAGGAATGCGAAGCTGCGAGTCACAACGGCCGTCAGCACGCTCCGGCATTCAGATACAGCGTCCGACGAACGATAATTCAGTCTCCACAAGTTTGAAGCTAGGAATATCGCCTGCGATCCATTTCAGTTATCTGTGCGCAGCCGCCGACGGAGATAATGTCGCCTTCATACCCTTGATGATCTTGCAGAAGAGGCAGCTTGCGAGAGATCTAGAAACGCTTTGTCATTTAAGAATTAAATGAGACCAGAAGAAGTAATCACTTCGTAGCCATCGCCAGAGAGGTTGTTGGGTTTAGTTCAAATGCTTGTATGCGTAGACGAAAGGAATAGGAATTCGACGGAAACTGTGTTTCAGGGGCCGTCGGCATCTACCGGACCGCGTCCTCTATCAAGTTGGCGCTTGCCACCACTCTCTTGCCACTCTCCTGCACTGTTGATTGACGCTATTGACCCCATGTCCCTTGCCACAACTGCGGAGAATGTCAATCTGTACTTCAAAGACGTCCCTGTGATGTACATACACTATTGATGCTAAGTTGGCAGCTAACACTGTCCTGGTTCGTAGCGACTTAGGAGATATCACAAGTCATGATTCAGCAAGAAGGGAAGCATTAGCCAACGAAGTGCGGGATGCCTGCATGCGAGTCGGGTTCTTCTACGGTCCGTATGCCATGCGCCTTATGGATCCTAAACGGAGCGTTAATCTTTGTCAATAGTTAAGAATCACGGTATTCCTGATGCAACAATAAATGGTGCTCTTCAAATGGCAAAAGAGTTCTTCTCCCTCGATGAACAGAAAAAAATGGAGGTACACAGACACACCAGTTTGACCCCTTTCATGGACTTCACTCGAATACATTTATCAGATTGAAAACAAGAAGACACCTAATTTCAAGGGATACTCGCCTCTACTCAGCGGAAACAACAATCCGAACGGTGCAGGAGACCTTCAAGAAGGTTTCGAATTCGGCTGGGAAGATCCCATATCTCACTCTCAATCGAACAGCGAATCGGACGCCGCTACAAGCGGAGTAATGGCAGGTGCAAACGTCTGGCCATCGGAATCCGATGTCCCTGGCTTCCGCGATTCCGTCTTGCAATACTAGTAAGTGTTCCTCTCTTTCCTTGGTTAGACCTCCATGAAATGTGGTGCGCACTGGTAATCATCTCCAAGCTATGCCGCCGTTGATCTAGGGAAAGCGCTCTTCCCCATCTTTGCTCTGGCTTTAAACCTTCACGAGGATTTCTTCGCCGACAAAGTGCGCTATCGGACTGATGACAACTTTACTTTGGCTCAATTGAAGTGCTAGACACGGAACTCTGCAGCTTTGATGAAGCTATTGCACTACCCTCCTCAAACCGGTCCCGTAGATGACCGTATAATTGGCATCGGCGCTCACACTGAGTAAGTAATTAATGAAGCGTACCATGTGCTGCTATCATATTTTAATATTGATTCTTTGTCCCATAGTTGGGAGGTGTGTGATTCTGAAATAACTGGAGACATAGACAGTTGATGTTGTTTCAGTGCTTCACCATCCTTTGGCAGGAGCCAGGTATACAAGCGCTTCAAGTCCTTAACTCTGAGAATGACTGGATCAACGCACCTCCCATACCGGGAACCCTTGTCATTAAGTAGGTGATTCGTATACTATTTAGTATGTGCCAAGCCATCGCATTTATTTTCATCTACACAGCCTCGGGGACCAGTTCGCAAGATGGACAAGTTCGTTTTTCCTCGCCTCAAAATGTTGAACGAACCAATGACAAGTGCATTGCAGACGATATATTTAAATCGACTGTCCACAGAGCTATCAACCGTAGTGGTGTACGGCGGTATTCCATTCCGCTTTTCTTCGGAACTGACTACAATGTCAAGCTTGAGGTATGCATTTGAATTGTACATTGTTCAACACTCATCTGCCTAATGAATTGCATAGCCTATGCCAAGTTGTGTGTCAGAAGATAGGCCTCCTAAATACGACGTGATAACAGCCGGAGAATACGTTAAGAAACGTCTGCAGGAGACCTATTCCCATTGACCGTCGACACGTGCATTCTCAGCATGCAGTTGTCCCATCTAGCATTGGTTGGACATCAAGGAAATACCGTCTTAATCTGATCACGGTAAGGGTGTGCAGAATTCTTGTTACTTTCTATGCTGTCGTGCATCTATATCTGAAATTGCCCATCTTTTTTACAATTCAATGAGTGCACGATGTAAATACAGAATACATTGTTTTGGCGTGGATGATTCCTGATTATCGAATTTTATACAGCTGCACGAAGGTTTCGCTGGGCTCTGAGTCTTCATCCAATTTCACCGAGTAGTGAATTTCAGCATCAAGTTCGCGGGAGTTCGTTTCGCTCTTGCGACATTTGAAAGTGCCTGAGACAATGGACCCTGTGCAATTTGCTATCAGGCCCACAGAAGGATAAGCAAAACAACAAATATACAGACCTTCTGAGACCGTGATAGGCTCGCGCAGCATGAAAATAGTTTGTTTCCAGTGCGTAGGAGTACTTTCCGGGCCTGTGCTAAAGCTCGTAATCTTCTCTTTCTCGGGACCGATGCTCTTTCGGCGCTGGAGGGCAGACTTGCCG
Source organism: Hypholoma fasciculare (assembly GCA_016801325.1). Lineage (NCBI taxonomy): Eukaryota > Fungi > Basidiomycota > Agaricomycetes > Agaricales > Strophariaceae > Hypholoma > Hypholoma fasciculare. The sequence goes on along the minus strand of JAEKIV010000161.1, from coordinate 57,769 downwards.
CCGACGGGCCAGAGCTCAGCTAGCACTGCTTCGCCTTCTTTCACTACTTTGACTGCGGTGGAAGGGGGGACTGGCTGTCCGTGTGCGGTGAAGAAAGTGTCGAAGTAAAGAATGAACGAGTTTATTTTCGTGCGCCGTTCCACCGTGGAGATGAGGGTGAACGGGGACGAAAAATCAAGCTCGCGGACGCTGATCTCGCTCAAGAGGAGGTCCTATAGTCTCGTCAGCCACTGTAGTATGTGTGGAGACAGTCACAGTATTTACTTTGACAACGTAAGGCTTGCTGAAAATCGCCTCTGGGCTAACCACGTCCACAATGGCTTCTTCGTACAGCTCACCAGACATGGTAGATAGATCAAATCCTACATGTACCGATTTCAGCGAAAACACCACATGAAAATTTAGTAAAACGTACCATACACATCATCCCAGAAGCCGATACGCTCTTTGTAGATCTCTGTCCCGTCGCATAATCCAAACATCATCTTACATTGACTGGGTGCCATTACTCCACCTGGCTTTAAAAAGCGGTCGCGCGCACACAGCACAGAATCCAACATGGACTCGTAGAGAAGTGCATATCCCATCCACTCTGAGATGATGATGTCCACTTTGTCTATGTCCGCTGGAAGCGTGATATCTTCAATCTTGCCACGGATGACGGTAATGACATTCTCGAAGCCGTTGGCTTTGACAATCGTTGCAGCCTTCTCAGCTATGTTGCTAGCGTCAACGGAGATGACTCGTTTGGCTCCGGCCCTGGCGGCGAAGAGAGACAGGATACCCGTCCCACAGCCTACATCTAGGACAATGGCATCCCGGAATAAAGTTGGATTTGTGAGGATAAAGTGGGCGTAGGTCGAAGTCCGGATTTTGTCCTGGATCATCACTGCATGTATATCTGGATGGTATTGAGTCCGATATTTCATTTTCGTGTATCTAGATCCTACCGTTTGCTCCATAGCTCTCGAAATAATGAGTGTCATCGTCGCGTGTGACTGGGATTGCTTGAGTCTGCCCCAATTCGTCCGCATTCTGCACTTCGCGCGTCAGGTTGAGCTTTTCTGCGATCAAAGCGCGATAATCTCCCAAGCTTTGTTGGGTTAACGCCAATTTTTTCTCGAGGGCTTTGATTTTACGCGCTGGGTCGCTGTCATTCACGTCTTCGTCTTCTGAATCCGACCAATCAGCAGATGACAGTTCTGATGTTTAGATAGCTGTTAGTTTCCACTTATAGATAATAGATGTGGGGCACACGGAGCAGGGGATCGCTTTCGACGATGGGAACCAAGTACTCGTCTGAGGTGAAGAACGGTTCCGTTCCTTCCAGTTTAGCAACGTCTGCTCTTGTGGGGTTCTGTATTGTTTCCATAAATATGGCCATGGAAGAACATCAACCAGTACTCACGTTTTTCCGGATATAATTGATTAGACGGACGCGCCCATGAAAGTCCAAGGCTATGCACTGGATGAATAAAATGTAGCATAGATCGCGATCGTGTACTCACACAAAGATTTGCAGACATCATCGAGATCAAACTGGTGTGTATTCTTGTCGTGTTCAAGGGCTTCATTCGCCGAGGGGAACACCTTTTCGTCGAAGAGGGATTTACACTTTTGTTGAGTGTTTGAATCAGACACCCAGTCATCCCAGGTTTCCTCATTGTCGTCTTCGCTTTCAGACGATGAATTAGACTCAGAGTCGCTGATGGGATCCGAGGCGGTCGTTGGAGGAGGTAGACGGAGACTCATGGTGTTCAGCCTAGAGATTGAGAAGACAGTGAGCGCTTGGATGTGTTCGTAAAATGTGAAACCCAATCTGGAAGCTTTCCATATCGGTCGATGGACTTGATCGGCATTCGGCATTCCTCCGAGTCCTCCTAAAATACATCAGTGACTTGCAACAAACCCTAGTACCTCCAACTTCGTCGCTACCCGCAGGGCAGGGGGTTTATGTGCAAGCTTAACCGCCTGACCGGGATGTACCACATGGAAGGCTTTCAACTATGGTGCGCAGTTCCTTGCTATCTCATCGCTTCAGTTCCGCTCAAATACATTTTGTAGTAGTAAATGGACGGTACTTACGACAGGCTGTTGTTCGATCTTTATCAAATCAGCCTGGGACAATGTCATCTCCAATTCAGCCTGACCAATCAACCGTGAGGGGAGGATGTCAGTCGAACCACCGGTTGCGCAGCCTTCGTCTGGCCTTTGGGGCCTCCGACACGCTGGGGTTAACATGACTCGATTCACAGTGCACCACGCGGTGCAACGCTGCGCTGCCACAATGAACTATCCGCGTGTTGTCGCGCACAAAGGATCAAGGGTTGCATACTGACCTCTAGGGATATGTGTTACATGATTATAAATTTATAAATTCAAGCTATAAAAGACGCATCGTATGTTTTATCAAACATCCAATTCACAACAGCACCGCAACTTTCTCTATATATTATAACTGGAAAGCTTCTCGTTCTCTTACATTTGAATCATGGAAAAACAGACCAATCCTTCCCAGCCAAACCCTTCGACGGTCTCCTTTCAATCAACCACCACCGTGAGCTCGACGTCGCCTTTGAGCTCCCGTCCACGCCACCCCCCCAAAGATTATGCGGCTGCATTGAGTACCCTCCAGTCTCGTTATGGAACCGGAGGGTTCTTGCCCTCTCCGAAAGAGGAACCTTCTAAGAAATTACCCGAATCGCCCCAGGCATCGCCTTCGACTTCTCAAGCACCCTCTCGTAATGCCAGTGGGCAGTCCATTCCAGCCGATTCACAGATTACACTTGCCTCTTCCTCTCTGAACTCAGAACCAGGATCCGCGAGCTCAGGAACATCGTCCAATGCCGCGGAAGGAAGTCGCAAGAAATCGAAGTCTAAAGCTGGTTCTATTCTCAAATCCCTCTTCAAAGGTCTGTTTTTCCTTGTTAATATAGTATAGCTAAGCTTATTTATTTGTATTACAGGAAAAGCTAAAGAGACCTAGAATGTTCCCCTGTATATTATTTATCTATTTTCTTCCCGAATGTGTAACTGATGATGTCATGAATTTTTAGTTTATTTTGTGTTTGTATTATATCGTTTTGTGTACTAGTATGTCTAGAGATAGGTCTCGTGCGGCTCGTGTTCCTATGATTATTTAATTGTAATTCGAATGTCATTTCGATTTTAGTGACAACTGCAAGTCGCGGCGCAGGTACAAGGCAATTTACTATCGGAAGCTGACTCGGAGCGCTGAGCAATCGTTATTTTGGAGTTAGCAGGGGTAAATTGAGAAGAGCTGCGCTGACGTAGTTCCATGAACTGAATGATAGGATTTGTCGCTCGAGGAATTAAACGTATCTGGCCGCAGTATTTCTAATAATGGCTCGAATAATCTTACCGCCGACACGCAGTAGCCATGTGAGCGCCTATTGTAGTATGTGTGCACTTCGCCTATTTGGGCCAAATGTGTTGAGCTAAATATAGTTCAAATGCTTGCTAAAACGAGGTATTTTAGCGATGAGTCACAGCTTGAGGAATACCTTCATGACTCTTGTATAGCTTCAGGGTTCAGACAAAAATATCTACTGAGTCGCTCTGAACCGGCGCTTCCCCACATACACGCGGAAATTTACGTCTTATTGAATTGACTTTCACGTACTGACTTGAGCCTCGTCTGAAGGGTGGTCGGCTTATTTGAAACAGATTATCGACTGTAAAAAAAAATTCTCTGCGGAATTTCAATGGAATTTCTCTTAGTATCCCTCCCCAATTGCTGACTACAATTGTGATCTTTATCAAGTCCCAGATAAATTAATACATATACGAATGGATATCCGCAAAAAAATCATGAACTGACAAATACGAGGAGAAAGAACACGGCTTCGATATACGTATAAAAGGACTTGAGCCCACTTAAAACGGACCGAGATATACGTTTCAAGTTGCGCTCAGTATTAACACAATCGACGGACATGCTTTGAGCATGCCGAGTGCGTGTGAAATAGTATTACGTAATGTCACCAGAACTTTCTTGGGCGGTGGCCTTGCGCGATCGTTCCGAGTCCGTTGCCGAAATCTCAATGATTCAAATCGTACCTCTCTCCCGTCACTTAGACGCCCAGCCCTCGGCTAAAGCAGGATTTACCTATGGACCACCCTCCATCCATAGTAGGCTCGATTGTCGAGCGTAAACCCACGACAACAGTCCGGTTACCGAAGCCTTTTTCATCTGGCAAGACTGGCTTTCCAACCGTTGAGCACCGGTCAAAGAGTGCTTTTGCGAGAAATCGTGAAGACCTCCGCAGGAGTGGAGTGAGCAAGGCCCAGGATGTGCCATTAGTCAAGCCCTCTCCAAAGCTTACATCTGCGGCGCCGCCGCCTGATATCGATGATTGGAGAGAGCAGATCAGCAGAGAGAACGAGCAGCGGGTGGTGCATATGACGGAAGAAGAACGAGAGGAGGAAAGAAGGGAAATACTGGAGCGGTTTGGAGCGAATGTAGGCGACTTGTTAAAGCGTGCTCGTCTAGCCAGGGAGAAGCAGCGGCAGGGCAAAGTTCAAGCAGAACCTATGGACGTTCGTCAGCTAAGCGAAGGTATGTGCTCAGTGAACGCACTTTACGTCTGGCTTCATGTTGTGTCTAGGTGGAATTCCTATAACTTCTGAAGAGAGAAGACCAACTTTGGAGAGAGGTGAGTTAAGCCACCAACAATCTGTCAAAGCTCTTTTTATATCGAAATGCCGCTTAACTCTACGTAATAGTAGCTTCGCCGCCCCCATCTGCTATGGTCACCCCTGGAAATTCTCGGCCATCGAGCAGGTTGGATCGCAGACTTCGTTTTGCGGAACTTGAGCCAGACGATGTGCATGTCTACGATAGTGTTTCTGCCTCTCCTGAGAAGCGCCCAGCACTTGCGCTCCCTCCTCCAGACCCACAAAATCGTGCCGTATCATTAGGAAACTGGCGGGGGAAAATGAGTAGCTCCCCGTTGGCACCCCCCGAGGCAGAATCAGTGCAAGAAGAACAAGAACCAGAAGAGGGTTCTGCGGAATACATCCGACAACGATTTTTCCCGTTCACCCCGAAGGACCCAAATCTAGAATGGATGAATGTGGACTCGGACACTCCACCGTCAGATGCATCTTCAGCCTTGCGGTTTGATCTCCGTGGAAATCCTATCTCACCGTCGCTTTCGTTGAAACTCCCCACCCATCTTGGTCTCCATCACCATAGTGAAGGCGCGCATGCGGGCTACACTCTGGATGATATTTTTTTGCTATCTAGATCGACTGTTCCCGCTCAAAGATCAATGATGCTCAGTATATTGGTCGGTGTTGCTCAGCGTCTCGGGAAAATCAAGAAGGGTAAAGTCGATGGCATGGAAGAACTCATCGGACAAGAAGACACACTGAGGAAGCGCATTCTTGCGGCAGGCGTTGAAGCAATGTCCGTTAAAGGAAGCATCGGCCCTCTTGCTATTGAAGTTGTATGGGAGTGCATCGTGGGCTGGGAACCTGAAACAATGGACGTTGAAGGGGCGGAGCTGATTTCACTCACAGAATCAACCATCGACACCATACCTTTTGAATTTTTCCTTCCCCAGATTACTACGCTTCTGAGGCAGGGTGGTACCCCACCGGAATCGGCCAATCAGCTTTTATCGGTATTGCATCGCCTCGCCCAGCACAGTAACGCAATCACAGACAAGATTGTCTCGACTCCACAATTGCTTCCCGTTGTCCTCCAAACCTTCCTTTTGACTCCCATCCCGTCTCAGGATTCTTCCCCAATGCCAAATCCTCTTGCTTTGCGCCTGTTTTGCACTCTTGCACAATCGTCGCGGTCGAATGCGCAGGAAATCGAGAAACTCGGCGATTCACTTCTACGATTCGTCACGTTCTCTCCGTTCTCGTCCCCCTATCCGCCTTCTTTGGCCATCAATCTCGTTGTCGGTACTCTGCACGTGTATCGTGCGCTTGCTACATACGGTCTGTACTCGCACATCGCTGGCACGGCGCAAGAGCAGTTTGCGGAGGTCGAGCGATATGTCATCTCAGAGGCTTGCCATTCGGAAGCTCTTGTGATTGCGTGGTCTAGTTTAGTGGAGGCATGGACTATCTGCGCGGTCGATCCACATCAAACCACACCTCCTCACGATATTTTGTGGACGCAGATTGCGGGCTGGGCATGGTATGAGAGTATCGGGGAGCTTCAATCTCATCTTGATGCTGGCCAGAAAGACTGGGCACAGTGGAGCGCCTCCTGGAGACTGCAGGCGGCGTGGCTAGAAGGATGCAAAATTAACGGAGTGAAGGGAGGGGAGGCGGAGAGAGCTGACTTTATTGGGATTGCTAAAACCGGCTTTGAAGGCGGCGTGGAATCACGAGTGGTGATAGCAGTACTACAAGCACTTCAAACAGGGCTGGATGAGTATACGGTTGGGGACATGGAACAGCTCGCTACATTGGCAAGCTACGCCGATGCGCTGAGTTCCGTCATCCGTCTATGGCTAGCTTGTATTCCACCTCATACTGAAGGCCCTCCGGGGTCCCCACCCTTCCCACTTGTGTACGCTCAGATATCAGCAATATCTCGCAAACTCCTCGTGCACCCTCTTTGGTCATGGTCGGATTCCCCGGATGCCGGTCTATCTTGTCTTTATAGTCGAAAACTATCCGGCTTCCTATCATACTACCTCCGCTTCTCGAGACGCCTGCCTGACATCTCGCAAAGTCTTTGGGTGGCGCAGGGATTCTCCATCTTGTTGAGGTTGGTTCCGGGAGACGAGAGCGTCGCTCACGACATCGTCAGGGATATCGCAGCCTTGGTCACACCTGACTGGGCGACAGCTCGAGATTTCAAGGTGCCGTCAGAGATTTGGAAGTCTGGCGGATTGAGCATCCTCGAACCGTTCCTCCTTAATACCATCCAACCTCGTCCTGATATTTGCATCTCTCCCTTGACAATGACACCGCAGTCTATCAAAGCCTCTACAACTGAAAGACTTCCGTCATCAGCAACTCTGCGAGAATTGGGCCTCCCGTTGCGCAAAGATTGGACACTGGCGTCTTTGGATCATCTCTTGCGCTCCGGAGACTCTACGGTGTTCAAAGCTTTACCCGTATCATGGGATTTTTCAGAAACGGAGGTCGTTCGTGCCGCTTTCTTCCTTTCCAAAGTTGCCCAAGCAGCCCTGTTGAATTTCACCATGCTCAATTTCGTTATAACGCGGGAAGAAGCAGTATTTGGGTGCATGAAAGTGTTCATGCTTGAACATGGACAACCGCAGAACGATTCCGCGGAGGAGGTTTTCCGAGATGAGATCGCATGTCGCTTGATGGAGAACATGCTTTCCCCGTACGAATGGGGAGCAGCCGGCACAAGGCCAACGCCCCAGGACGACCTCGAAAAAGCCGCAATTCGCTTCCTCGGTCCTTCCGTTCCTTTCTTCCAACTCTACACGGATTTCGTGGGGTTATACGATGCGATATCATTTGCACACCCTTTATTTGCCCGCCTCCTTCTGCCACCAATTTCTATGCGGTACGCCCTCGATTATCGGAAGCACCTGTGGTCCGACTTCAATCACGTTGTACGAACCGTCTGCGTTTCGCCGGGCAGCCTTCTATCAGCGGATATAAGAGAGTACCTCTACCCTCTCGAAACCGACAAGCAAATCATCGCGTCATATCTCAGTTCCCTCTTGAAGGACGGCGTGCGCGACTTCATGAGGCTAGTGGCTACTCATCACATCGCATCTAACATCTGGCCAGATCTTCAGGAGGCGGACCATAGAAATGAGGAGAGAGAAAGCGCGTTGTTGCGATCCATTGTCTCCCAAGGTAGCATTGAGCTAGTGCGCCAAATCGTAACGTATTGGCAGACGCCAGCTGGGAATGTTTTGGTATCACCAACCTGTTTTGAGGGCCTCTCAAGAGAGGCAATGGCTATTCGATTGGGATGTATATCTCGCTGGGGAGGGCAGAGTATGACCGATAGATTACAGGGCCTACTGGCGTAATAAAATTTGTAGAATGCGGTATTTTTTGAGTATTTTAGAATTATGTAAAGGTGTCAACATATGGTTCGTAATAGAAACGGTCAAGCATGATGATGACATCTGCGTCCACTAATCTGCGAGCCTCATTTATAATCCTTTTCACTGACTGCTGCCTTGACGCTTGACGCATGATGTCGCAATCGCTCGGACCGTTAGCAATATCTGGATCTTTCTATCTCCCACCGTTACCCCTCTTCTCCGCATGTCTTCTTTCGACTATGCAAGCTGGCCTCCAGCACTCTCCAATGCGCAACTGGAGGCTTTGACGCTGTATGCCACAACGTACGCCTTGTCGCACGGATTGCTATATCTTCCTCCGGCGGAACGCCAACCAACCGTACCAAGCGCTGCTATTCATGCGCCCGTATCGTTGTTCCCCTCGCCGGTTCCTCGCGCGCTCTTCGAACATGGGAGAAGAATTCAGCGTATCTACAACACTCTGTACGCACGCATCGCGATGGACGACGAGTTCCTTGACGATATTATGGGGGCGGAAAAGGGAGTTGGAAAGGTGGACGATTTCATCGGCCAATTGTGGACGGGATGGAAGCGATTGAGAGATGCTGGGCTTGTTCAAGTGCGCGGGTCCCTCAGCACGTCTATGGAAAGCCTCTGACATTCGCCCAGCCGCTCCATCTTGGCCTGTTCCGCTCGGATTACCTCCTGCATTCTCCCCCGAACGCGCCTGTGTCGATCAAGCAAGTCGAATTCAACACGATCTCGGTTTCGTTCGGTTGTTTATCACAGAAAGTGGCAGAGTTGCACAGGTCAGTCGTGCGATCTCAGGACTATCTACTGTGCTGACCTCATGCAGATATCTTTTGGCTGCAACGCAATACTACCACAGTTCATCCTACTTGCAACCTGGCAACTTCCCCTCAAACGACACAATAGCCGGATTAGCCAGCGGCCTGGCAGAGGCGCATCGGGCATATGGCGTTGAAGGGTACGATTTTTCTTTGCGTGCGCAGAAAGCAGTCGTTGAACTGTAGAAGGTCACGCATTTTATTTGTTGTCCAGCCAGGGGAAAGAAATGTGTTCGATCAAAGACCCCTCGAATATGTACTGCTCGAAAAGTAAAGTTAATCAACCTCCTTCATATACATTTGCTCAAATATAACTAGGTATAACATACGCATTATCCGACAAACATTTGAAGAGCTGGGGGTATCAGCATCTGTCGATGCATCGACATCTGTCTTGCGAATTTCTTGCTCCCCTGATCTGCATCCTTCTGGTTTGATTGAAATATCAACAGTCTACTATCGCTCGGGGTACATGCCTCACGAATATCCCACTGCAGGCCACTACGATACACGGTTCCTTCTCGAAAGCTCCAAGGCCATTAAGTGTCCAACAATAGCACTGCAGCTTGCTGGGGGAAAGAAAGTCCAGGAAGTCTTGACCCAGCCAGGAGTCCTTGAACGTTTTTTGGAAGACAGTGAAAAATACGGGAGGGATGTCTTCGATTCTCAGGCGATTGAAGAGCTGAGGGCAAGTTTCATGGCAATGTGGGGGCTGGATGTGAGTAGCGATATGCTCACCCCGGATCGCAGTGCAATATCATCAGGGGTGGAGGAGTATGGCACGAGGAAGGCGAGGGAAGAAGCACCGTCTTTGGTTTTGAAGCCACAGCGCGAAGGAGGGGGAAATAACGTCTATAAAGAAGCAATTCCCGCATTCCTGGATAGCCTACCTCCCCAAGAGCGGCAAGCATGGATCGCCATGGAATTAATCCGTCCCCCCGAGAACACTGGGAACTACCTCATCCGAGCAGGAGGTACCAATTCTCAGAGCCAGACACCAGTCAAGACCGACGTTGTCAGCGAGCTTGGCATTTTTGGCTGGGCACTATTTGGAGGGCCCGACAAACACGTAGAGGAGAAGGAAGTGGGATGGTTGGTTCGAACGAAAGGTAAAGACAGCAATGAAGGGGGAGTAGCGACGGGATTCTCCGTTCTAGACTCGCTTTTGCTTGTAGATTAGATTCGAAACGTCAGTAAGTCTTTTTTACTCCGTGTTATATATATGCTTAACTCTTCGTAGAAATGTGTATTTTTAACATGGAATTGCGGGGTATCATCATAAATCATACCATTTTTACAACACAATTCGGCACTTCTGCTAGTGTTCTATTTCTTGAATTCTCATTAAAAATATCATCACCCCACTCCAACGTGTCCATTTGAAGCCCGCCAGCTCGCTGGCAATGACCTCTTCGTCAAGCTCGGTGCTCGTTTAATACGGGGCCGACATATCGCCTCCTCCGATGTTTTTCCTCGTGTTCTTCGCTGGAATTCCACATAAAAAGGATGTCGAGGGCCGATACAATGCAACGCTGCTATGGTAGTCCTCTCCGCGATATACGCTTTTCTCCCAGTGCTAGGCGCTTTAGCTACACCTATCATCTACGATGGGCGTGCACCGTTCAATTACACTGCAGCGGATCTCGACAACTCAGTCGATCCCTATTTGACGTGAGTGTCGCCATTATGTATGGTCAGTGGTGAACGTGTTAACCGGACTTATTGGGGGGAACTGAAGAGTGGTCAAGGGCTCAAAAAATGCATCGCAGGTGAGTTTGAGTTACCGAATACGCTCATGCCTCTCTGAGGTCTTGACTCACATCATCCAGTACACTACACTCTTGGGACACTCTACTCCCCCAACTCCCCTTTGGAATCTCCAGCTGTCGCCACTTCTTCGTGCTCTGACAATTCCGAACGAACAAGTTGTTGCTGTTTCCATCGACAACAGCTCCGTATTCATCCCAGGAGGAAGCTCCCCGCAATTTGGATTTCGTCGAACGGATATCCTGGCGCAGAAGGGGGCCGGAAATCCGCATCCAGTCATTACGCTGATGGAGACTGGGGTGACAGCGTTCCATGTCTCCATCAAAGCTGATTTGGTGCACCCTCTGAACTACACGCATGAGTACCAGATTGTTTTTATCGAACCGAATGACGGGTCGCATATATTCGAAATTCAGCTCGGTATGTAGAGGCAGTTTCAAGAACGCTCACATTTCCGTATTTACAGCTCATCTTATGCAGGGTCTCCATTCACCGACCCCACTGGAACTCTTCCAAATCCAGACGCTCACAGCTTCAAAGTCCGGGACCACGCGCTTAACCTCCTCTTCGAGACACCATTTACTCCAAACAATTGGCACAACTTTGCCGTTCAAGTCGACTGGAATAATCTGACCCTCGCCGTGCTGTACTCCACGGACGGTGCTCCGCTCAAAGCCGTTACCAAACTTGTATCGAATCCGACGGCAGCCGCAGGTGCTGCAGGACAAGGCGATTTCCACTTCACTGTACTTAAGGTATGTACCTCTTAACAGCGTGGGTCGAAGAATATTTGCTGACTGGTCTGATAAAGTTGCCTTTGGTCAATCCTGCGGATAGTCCCGCTGATCAGGGTGATGTCGTCCATTTCGGCATCCAAGAAGGGGAGAAGGAGAGCCTGCTTTATTCCGGCGTGTTCGTTGAGAGCGTGCAGCAAGGGATTAGCGTTGGAGGCGGAAAGACTATCAAGGCGATAACCAACTAAAACTGGGGCTCTTCTACCCCTTTCCCGAATTCGGGGAGTCCTTCGGTTTAGCTCAGCTCTACTCTTGAATGTACAGAGTTTCCAGAACAATTCCCTGACCTGAGAAATGGTACCGCTTGGGTACCGCGCTATTCGTGCACCGATTTTCTGAGTCGCGTTTTCCCCATGAATTTTGGGGCTCATGGCGGAATTGCATGATAGCTGAAGACATTATCCCCGATTAGTTTTATTCCAGCAAAGTTTCCTCTTATCGTGTACTTGTGCACAAGGTTGAATGCCACTCGGCACCCAATCGGCCGGACAATATTATGACATCATTTCCGCCTCTTATAAGGCCACCAATCTTTCAGTAATTTGTCTTAGCAGCAATCATGACTGCTCCGAGTCCCCCCATCCCAAGTACGCCCTACCAGAATCAAGAGAAGAACAATTTCGCCGATCTCCGCCAGTCTACGTCCGACTTGGAGTTCCACAAGGATTTGAGCAGCATCGCGACAGAACCACCCACTAAGCAGAACCGGTATTTGAAAGCCGGTCGTGCGAGAGGCTTTTCTCAGGCTGAGCTCAAAAGACGACGGCAGAAGGTCCACTTCGGCTTGGTTGTGCTCTTCATCGTTGTGTACATGTCATACATGATTGGCAGAAGCTTTCTATCGACGCGTCGGGGCATGAGCCCTGAGACGACGAGGGTCTTGATGGACACTATACACTTCCTGGGGGAGAAGATGCATGTGAAGCACTACAACATGTCGACGCTGGCGAATGGAACGCTCCCAACCCATTACACACTCCCATCTGGCGACAGAATACCTGCGGTTGCGCTAGGTATGATCCCTACCTCAACGAGTGCAATAAAAACTTATGGCGATCTATTTAGGTGTATGGAAGGCTGGGCCAGGACAAGTTGGACCCGCTGTCAAAGTGCGCGATAATTCGCTCCTAAATTATCCATGAGTGACAGCAGCTTCCCCATAGACAGCACTCAAAGCAGGGTATCGGCACATTGACGGAGCATGGATCTACGGCGTTAGTATCAACATACTTATCTATCTTTGCATTCCAGACCTAAACATATTCGTTTAAACAGAATGAACTTGAAGTGGGTGAGGCTATCAAAGCCAGCGGAGTTCCCCGAGAAGAGATATGGATAACCTCAAAACTCTGGAACACATTTCACGCACCTCAAGACGTTGAACCAGTCTTGGATCAGTCCCTAGAACGACTTGGTACTAATTACGTTGACCTTTACTTGATGCATTGGTAAATGTTTATCTTATCAACGCCGCGGCGGATGAGAGGTATAATAACTAACAATCGCTACAATATAGGCCAGTTGCTTTCAAGAATAACGGAAAAAATAATGATGTAGATTTCGCACTCACTGAGAACCCTTATCCGACCTGGAAGAAATTGGAGGAGATGGTCGAAAAGGGTAAAGTTAGAAACATTGGAATCAGCAAGTACGCGAACCTGAATTTCCTGAAAGCTTTGGGGATGTTTATCCACTTTTTTTTAGCTTTAACATTCGACGGATCAAAAATTTGACAGCCAACCCATTGAAGATCAAGCCGGCTGTTAATCAAGTAGAACTGAGCTACTGGAATCCGCAACCGGAGCTGCTCAAGGTAAATCACAGCGTTCCCATTTCTGTGTATTTTTATCATTTGTTCGCCTGTAGTGGTCCAAAGAGAACGGCCTTTTGCTTGAAGCATACTCTCCCCTTGGAAGCGACGGCAAGGTCAAAGAAAGCTTAGAAATACCTGAGGTTAGTTCATTGTCTCTTGAAAATACGAATTCGTTGAAAAAGCTTGACTTTCGTATCGGCCCAATAGGTCAAGGCCGTAGCCAAAGAGCTTGGAATTACTCCAGCACAAGCGTATATCTCATGGCATGTCCAGCGAGGGGTCTGTTTTCTTGTATCAACATGTAATAAAATTTCTGATAACATTTCAGACTGTGGTACTTCCGAAGAGTGTTACGCCTTCACGCATTGAAGAAAACCTCAAAGGTGAAGTGTTATCTACATGGTTGTTTAACTCAAAGTATTCGTACTGATGCCAGGCAAAAATAGTCGTTACACTTCCAGATTCTGCGTTCGAGCTGTTGGAGAATGCCGCGACAAGCCATGCGCCCGTAAGATCGGTAGATCCCAGCAAGAGCTGGGGTGTTAATATTTGGCAATGAGGATGGCTCAAAGGTACTACCAAGCAGACTGCGTCTACGTGTACTACTCGACTGTAATTCAACATATAGATAATTCAGACAATGGGGGGCCTTACTTACAGTGACTGCCACTTGGTTGCCGCCATGCGCAGCCTGCGCGCTCCGGGATTCTTGCCACATCGGCGAATCATTTCCGAAGTACAGGACTGCGTGAACCAGTGCAGTTGATAAGAGCTTAAAATGAGGTTCTATAATCTTGCATTTGGTGCAAACGCTTTCAAAATTAGAGGCATTGCCGCCATTGGCGGTGTAAACCTTGCTTGATGATGATAGAGGAGTAGTCTTGAAGTTGTTAATTGGCAGTGTTTCTTTAAAAGGAGATCTCGGGGAAAATATGAATTATGAGCCCGCAACAAACCTGCAAGGCTAAGTTGTTGCGGGTTCATTTTTTAAAAATTCAGCATTTATACTCTCCGGTGGCGTGCTATATACGGCGGAGTAAAACTCCGGGTTCACATACACTCATACTTTGCTTGACAACTTGTCAAGCAAGGCTATTCCGCCGTGTGCGCATTCGGAGCGCAATACATACATATTAAACCTCCAATTACGATGCGTTCCGTTCCCTTCCTAACGGATTCTTGGGTAATAACTGGTACAGATCCTGAAACAATTCCTCTTACAGCGCGGGCGCTCGCGGAGGTCGCGGGAGCGTACGACTGCTCGGCTGAGCACAAGAATGACGTCAGTGACAATCTATTTTAAGATGCTGTACTCTACAATAAAGCTCCTCTCCTCGTTGTCCGAACCCATCTATCCCGATGTCCAACCCAACGCCAACAAAGCACAATGGCTTTTCTGTTCCTCAATTCAGCTCAAAAAATTATTCGTCTTTTTTTCTTGCGGGTGCTCTTTGCTGCACGTAAGCTTCTTACCTATCCTCGCGGCATTCGATGCCGGCAGCACTTCCTAGTTAAATTCAATGACCTTCGTTCACTTCCACAGGATAAGCCATGGTGTAATGACACGTGAGTTTCTTGTACATTTTTTGGGAATCGAAATTGAAATCCTCGCGGACTAACCTCTTCCCCTAGCCATTGACGTTGTTAAGACGCGAATCCAAATTGATCCCGCATTCAAGTCACACTCGTTCGTTTCTGGTGCACGGTATATCGTCGCATCGGAAGGTCCTCGAGGTCTTCTCACTGGCTTTGGTCCAACTGCAGTTGGATATCTAGCGCAGGGAGGTACCAAATTTGCAGGATATGAATTTTGGAAGAAGACGTTTGTCGAGATAGCGGGTAGCCAGGAGGCTGCCGTTGAACACCGCACTGCCATTTATCTTGGAGCAGCTACTGTTGCTGAGTACGTACAGAATACACGCAGCTTTATTCGTACATGATCGATTGATCATAAATCTATTCGGATAGATTTTTTGCGGACATCTTACTGACACCACTGGAAGCAACTCGCATTCGCCTCGTATCCCAGAGAGGTTATGCGACCGGCCTTGTATCAGGGTTCACGCGCCTGGCCAGAGAAGGGGGAATGCGCGAGCTGTATGCCGGTTTCCTGCCAATTTTATGCAAGTAAGTCACGGCTTCCGGCGGGGTCTCCTCGTTCTCTAAACTCTTTTTTATTTACATCTTTTCTTCACAAGGCAAATACCTTACGCCATCGGTCAATTTACCGTAAATGAATATTGCCATGAGCTTGTTTTCCGATCTATCACAGAGGAATCCAAGCAAAAAATATTGCAGTCTCCCACTCTGAAATACAGCCTTTCCCTCGGCAGTGGCATCATTGCGGGCTTCGCCGCCGCCATTCTCAGCCATGTAAGCCCGTCTATCACTGGAAGCCGTTGTCGTTCTGACGTATTATATCCGTGTAACCGACGTGTACCTGTTTTTTTATAGCCCGCAGATACCCTGCTCTCTCAGATCAATAAAGGACATGGACCGACAGGGAGCATGTCCTCACGGCTTGTCGCTCTCGCACGAGAAGCAGGCTTCAGGGGCCTCTTCGCAGGCCTTGGTCCCAGGATGATTATGACTGCAGGCCTTGTCTCGTCCCAATTTTTAATGTACGGTGCTATAAAAGATGGTGTGTATTTTTGACCTGCTTCGATTTTCAGTGGGATGCTAAATACCTCCGCTTGGTGTCTTCAGCTCTCGGGGCTCCCGCTGGAATAGAGATCCACAAATAAAGGTCTGGCCCTTTCGTAACAATAGATAGTGTATATTCTCGCCGCAAGCCTTTGCCTGATATTAATGATAGAAGAGGGCAGGAGAGTATTAATTAATGACCTTTCCAGTAGTAGAAAACAGTACAAGGACTTCATATTCATTAATGCCTCACTTTTTACGTTTCAATTTCAAATTACTTCCGCGCAAATATGTAGACAAGGAAGCCCGCCCTACCCTTGTATTGTGGGTTCTAAATTTTGTGGATGAGAAAGCCAGCGCAGCATCCTTAGATCTTCCCGAGTTCAGTCAAACATATGAAATTTCGAAAGCTCAAGGGTTCTTCGAGATCTCACGAGAATTTTCAGAGAATCCGTTTGAATCCCCTGCGATCTAAAGTCACGCATTCTCAGCATCGGTGTTAGTCACCTCGCGATACCCGAAGGGCAGCTCGAGTTGAGCTCGAGTATCCCAGGACAAAATGTTTAATTCGTCATCGCTTTCGTCACGGTTTGAAATGACTCAGGCTTTGGGCTACTTCTCATTTTACCGACTGGAGCTGTTCCTGATCACCGGGCGAGATTATGACCCCCGTGCTGTTGACTTGAGTGTATGACAAGTGTATGATCGACGTGCGCGTAGCGAGATTCCCTGCTGTCGTCGTGCCGGTTGCAATAATGCTGTGGTTCCGACGATTCGTCGTACTCACATAATATACCCGAATCCAAACTCATTTTTCGAGTAAAAAAACCTGTGTGTATCTCAGTGCATAAGAAACCGGCAGTCAGCTTTAAGTCTATAAATATACCCGAATTCTCTTGGAATTCTTCCTAGAATAACGTGTTTGACTGCCCTGATTCACCAACTAAGATGCCCACAAGCGTGCAAGCAACGCTTAGTGTGTTTTCATGTGGGTCCTGCAAGCTGGTCTCAAGCTAACCGTAGAAGTGAAAATTTTCAGCAGAAGAATTGAGGTTCAAGCAAGTTTGGGACCATAATTCCACTCGGAGCGGCGTAGCATTTGTAAGGCCTTATGAATGTCATGCACAGTGCACGGGATCCCGTGCTGGATGCTCGTGCAGATGATAAAGCAAAATAGAAGCGCTCGATTCTTGCCCGCGCAAAGATCGCCGCGTATGTTGGTGAGAAAGCGAAGACAGGCATGGAAGGTCTCTCTTTCTGGAAAACATGCTGAAGGTACCTTGAAACTGCCGGAACTTACTTTGTTTTGCGTGCAATAATAGGAGGGGCCGTGTGTGGATGTGTGGGTGTGTGTACCATCAATCCACTTGGGGATGGATACAAGATCGCCCAGAGGATTTCGTGCAAGATCTAACAGCGCGAGCCCACTTCTGTTAAGTTTTTTGTATGCTTCCAGAACACCAAGCGCAGTCCGGTCTTATTGGTCATTTACGAAAGTAAGGGGCGAATCATAAGCATTTCATCACGTTCTGCGCCCTCTTCCGGCGCGTAGAAGTCTCTACCGACGCTGCCAGTGCCTGCCAGCGCGCCTCATCCGTAGGAATGTTTAGTAAGTGTCCAGTTCAAAACCATATGACAAAAGATCACCGCGAAATCTAAATAGGAACAAAAAAAATGCTGTCGGAAAGAAAGCACCGGTGGTTCGAGAAAGGAAGAACATCTCGACCAGCTCACTGTAAGGAAGACTCAGACTACGGTCTTGAATGACTGAACACTGCGAAACTTGATTTCCATTGGTACTTAAATCATGTCCTCGTTGGCTGCTCCTCCTCGAAATATTTTCAGGTTTCTTCCGAAACCCTTTCCAAGACGAAGCAGGCAGAAGAGGAGCGTGCTAGTGTAAAGATTTGGCATTATTTGAAAACACGATGCACCGTTCAGTAAAGGATGAAGCTGAAGACTGATACCAGAAGTACTTGGATTTTATTTCGAAATAATTGACTATGCTTATAAAAAATCAAGAATCGTGTGTATGACCGTGAGAGGCACATGCAGCAGAGTAAAGCCGAAGACAAGTCGAACTGGAAAAGTTTGGGAAAAGTCAAGGAAAAGTTGACAACTCCTGGCCGAGTTGTCCGAGCCGAAGCCGCACTCGGCAATCAGCGGCATGCCGCATCACAATCTTGGCAGTGGCCGGACTTGGCCATATCGTCCCGCAGGGTTCATGGAGAACTTTTTGTGTATGAAAAGCGTTTTGAACCTGAAATTTTTCGACGGCCTGGAATCGCTGAGCACCTGGTCGGGGATATTTTGGAGCAACGTCACTGATTGAGAGGAACGGCGGAAATCACATAGATCTGCGAAATCAATAGCATCGCAATGGCATCGACTAGAGAACGACGTGATAAACATTCTCCCTATTGGGCAGAGACGACAGCAGGTACGCAAGCTTTACATTCGCCTAGAAAGATACCGCGTTCAAATTTAGACTACTTCTGTCTAGACCCGCGGCGTAGTTGTAGCGACTCACATGTACTCACACTCCAGTAACATACTACTAACATCATGGGACTCAAATACAGGGTCGGTGTCAGTTTGGTTAAGGAGGATGTATTCATGAGTCTTCGACTTGCTTCACGGTCACCGGCCGGATAGTTCGATAAATATTTCCCCGCAGTGCAAGTAAAGCAGTGATAACCTACATAAATGTGATGCGAATACCCGGAGGTTGTGAAGCGGCGCACTTCCTTTACTTACTCTTATCATGCGATCACCTTCAAACCCTGCCATGAACGCCTATAAGTAAGTACGCTAAGCGTTCGGAAGACAAAATAGTGATACTGATTGCATGGTACTTATTAATACTTCGTGGTGTGGTATTGATACATTGGTGAAATTACGGTGATAAAAGACGAATGAAGCGCGAATACTCATGAGAAATTTCTATGAGATTTTACTGGCAATGGGCGATAACCTGTTTCTCCATCCAGTCCCACATCTGGACACCGAGCTTAGGGTCGGTCCCAGCTGCACTGGTAGAACCGATGCGTGCCCATGGGATTAGATACTGTGACACACGGGTCAGGTTGGGAGCAAGCGAATACTCGGCGAGATAAAACATACTTTGCCATTGAGTTGCGCTCCTTCTGGCGATGTCCCGGCCCATAGTTGAGTCAGGGCACCGTAAGATGGATCCCACAAAATTAGTTTCTAAACCAAACGTTAATACAATGGCATGTCTTTGATCCAAAATGATACTTTACCACAAGGGTATGCTGCCAGGAAGATATATGTCGCATGAGGTCCGAGTCCAGGTTCCCTGGGTTTAACGATGTTGATACAATTCCCTGGGCACCATATCTCCGAGCCAACTCGTTGGAGAAGACTACATTGCCCTATGTAAGAGTAAGCAGGAGCCTCGAACCAGATTAAATATTGTCAGTTATTAAAACATACCAGTTTACTTTGCGAATACATTACGCCGGTACCCTTTTTCCTCCTCTCCGGAGTATCTTTCAGATGGTTAAGGTCGATATCGTTAACAAACATTGATGCAGCTGATGCGGTGTTGACAACGCGAGCTTTGCCATCAGGACTTGATTTTGCGCCGGCAAGGAGAGCGGGGAGGAGCAGCGTAGTGAAATAATAGTGACCTGTTCCATAGTCAACATGATGACGTCTCCAAGTAACTGACGGCGCACCGAGGACATTGGTACCAAATTGGATGTCATAACCTTGGGTTGTAAGTTCGTCTATATGATTTAACATGACGCCGCTGAATGGGTATAAATTAGTTATTTTTGGAACGTAATTCTTTGACTGCCCAGAGAACGTACGCGTTGTTGAACAGAACGTGAAGTTCGTCCTCTTTGCTATAGGGGTGGAGTAAATTAGACTTTAAAGAGTATAGTTGGTACTAGCTCGATGTCACATACGTAAGAAATTCTTCGGCAGCGGCTTTGACAGAATGCAGGTCCGATAGATCCAGCTGCAAGAACGTGGCCTCCCGCCCTGTCTGCTTTTGGAGCTCGAGAATGGCTTCTGCAGCTTTGAGTTGATTTCGGCAAGCCATGTAGACTTTGGCATTCTTTTCTAGAAGGGCCTGCAAATATATTGTGAGCAACTGTAAAGAGTGGCCGTTTAAAGCGGACGGCGAGCTCGATGCCGGGCATCTCATACAAGGACAATTAATCACCTTGACGGTAGCCTTCCCGACCCCTGTACGAGAAGTCCCAAGAAGCTGTTAAATTAAGCGCCTTCAAGGCAAACGTTGTCCTCACCAGTGTTCGAGCCAGTGACGATGATGACCTTTCCTGTGAGGTCAGGTATGTTGTCGGGGGTGAATTTAGTCTCCGGGGGATAGCTTTCGTTGATGAGAGATGCTACGACACCCATGATAGTTTTGTTGGCGAAGGGGATTCGGATAAAAGTGGAAGGGAGTTGTATGCTGAGAGGCAGGAAAGCAAGAAAAGAGGACGAATACTTATACTCTTAAACCCGCGATTTTACCAGCACCCTGGCGGACTATGACATTATGGGAGTAAACCAGGGCCGTTTCCAGTGTGCTTTGTGTGCATATGGTCAGCCGTTGAATCCGCCCGGTATGGACTTTTTCGTTCAATCCCAAGGTAGCTCAAATCTGTCCACACATGTACTCCTTTTGGAAGAGATTGATGCATTAACCTCGAAGGACAAGCCGCAATTAGCGATGAGTCTGTAGAAAAATCGCTAAATATGCCATTCTGTTGAAACGAAGCACTCCGAATAGGTGATCATAGATCTGAGTACGACGGTGAGAATGGATCTGGTAAGATTAGAAGCGACGCACCCGGATTCAAACAGGCGTATGGGAAAACTCAGCCATTCAGCGTCAAAGATCTTTAGCATATCATAGAAGGTGGTAGCCGGCAAGGATTGACCATAGATCCAAGAAACGCTGACCTTCGAACTCCGAAGATGTAATCCTTGGGAGGACGCGTCGGGGATAGGCTTCCGGTTAACAGTGGGTCAGCCGGGATTAGTCAAGAGTTAGTCCCACGACTTTTTGTGGCTCCCCTGAGCTCGCTGTAATCCCGTGCCGATAGAACTTGGAGTTTGTGTGGATCAACTGGTGGATCAACTTATGCAGGTTGACCCTGTCCCGCCAAATTTCTCCGTCTATCTGGCCAAACGATTCAACTTCTCAGTGGTGCAAGGCACGATAAGGTGAATCATGGTGCAAGGCACATATCACGTTTCCTGTGTGTAAACCTCTTTGTCATTTTAGAAATATGACAGTTTTGCGAAACTTCCCCAGCTGACCTTTGTCCCCGCAATTTGTACACAACGTTTTCTATCTGAAATGAGCCGATTAATACAAGGAACCTGGCCTACCATTCCCGTCAAAATTACCAACGTAGCAACACTGCAAATCTGCGTGTTGACCGCGATTTGGCTATGCGGACCGCATTCGCTCGTACCTAACAGACGGTGCGCTCGGCCCGAAGGCTTGAATGGTATGGGGTTCCGATGCTCCGATGCCAGTGGTGGCACGGTTGTTTATAAATCTCCATGTGCATCACTATCATCGAGTTCGTGAGGATTGGAAGTGCAGAGTCATCCGATTGGAAGCTCCTCGGTTCAAGTGACCGATGTTGAGACTGATTTAGTCGCTGTTCGATTAAGTGCTAAATCGAGAATTGTGAATTGGCTAGAAATTTGGCCGAACGGCTTTTCTTGTGTATGAAGGGACCTGGAAAAGCTAATTAAGCAACGCAAGAAAGGCTTCAATAAAAATTTAGCGCATTCGTAATCACCGGCGAGTAGGATGACAGTGTCTCGTTCGTCTGTAAACATTTGACTTGTTATTGAAAGCAGTGAGCGAGAATCAGAAACAAGAGGCCGTACGTTCCGGAACCATAGTTCTAGCTCCTAGGTACTTTGTCGGATTTGCGGAATGATTGGCATTGGATCTAGCGTTGGGAATATACGTCGTCCTGACACTTCAAAGCACTTCGTATCAACTGCATACGGAGGTATTTCTATTGGCTCTTAGTGTATGCCCGTTTCAATCGCCGGATTCCCTGTAGTACTGTGAACCGAATTTGAAGACGTGTCCGCTGGGCAAGACCATTGAGTTGTCAGAAGTCTCAAGGAAGAAAAATCTCACAACATAGTTAACATCAACTTCAAGCCGACTAAGCATGGCAAAACCCATTTGATGTGAAAAGCCAACACACGCCTGCCCTCGCTAATTAGGTGGCAAACATTTTGTTCGTGTATGAGATATTCCAAGCCATAGTTAGATGACCGTTAAGATGATAAAAATGCTCCAATCAGGTGTTCGCATGGGACAGAAACGCAAGTAACTCGACGGAATTTGACACTCAGATTCGTTCAATTCACTGAAATGCAACGCTGTCTGCGAACAAAAGATGGATCAGCTTACCCGCAGACAAAGTACTGGGAAAGATAATACCTAGCCATGGCATTGGCTTTGATCAGACGGTGAGGTTATGAGCGCTTGAACTTGGCTTGAACTTCTAAGTACCCAGGACTGGGAATATATACACTGCGAACGGAAAGTCTGAATGATAAAGGCAGTCCGATTTCGTGGCCGTGAACAGATTGGTCTAATAGTCTATCTTTGCCTAGATTCAAGCTTGAGGGATATTTCAGAACATTGAATTTGACGATGGTGGACAGACACAACAGAGGAAAGCGAGGTCTGTGCGCCACGAGGACCGTGGGACTTCTACGCGAAGGACCGGTCACCAACGAAATCTAGCCATGCCACCACTTCTCGACCAAGTTGTACTCGCCAAACATTTTCCCTATCGGTGGTAACATCGCTATTCCTAGCTAGGATCAATATTCTTGGTTAAAACGCATTGCAGACACTGGAGTATCGATACACAAGTGACTCTTATCTTGGATCTTTGGGATAGGTTGATGAATGATGGAGGACCCAGTCGAGCATTTACGAGCCGCTGCTTTGTCTACACTGAAATCGAAGCGCCGAAAGCCAGCGCCCGTTAAACCATCTGTCACTATACCACCTCGACAACCGCCGCCAACCGAATCACTCCAGTTGGATTACGGGCTTGACGAGGAAGTTGGAGGAGATGTAGTCATCCCCCATAAAAACGAGCCCCAGTCTCTCTCAACATCAACATTCCTGACATTACACGACGAAGGGCATTCTCGCGAAGAAGGAGAAATCAGTGAGGGCGAAGAGATCTCTCTACCCGTGTCGACTGTTCCTCCTATAAAGCAGTCACCCGCGTCTACGAAAGCAGAAAAATTAGAAAGTCTAGAACCGCAGGATGAAAAAAGATATGCAGGCTTGGAAGTTCCCCTATCTACGTCTCCCGACATTGTCTCTTCTGTCATCACAGTTTCGACACCTACACCTACTCTCATGGAAAGGATATCTGAACAAATGTATGGTGACGTCAAGCAAGAAGAACATGACGATTTCATGATCTTGACCGAACGATTTTCTGGCGATGTTGATATGCAGCACGTTCGTCCTGGCCTTGCATGTAAGTCGAAATTGAATACATATTTACTATCTTTCTCATCTATATTTCCGTAGTGACTCAGGAGGAATATGACTCTGTCAAGGGTATTGTGCTAGATCTGCTCGGGTGGGGCGTGGACTTTAAATATCTTCTTGAATATGGGATCAACAAATCTCTTTTATACTATATTTTCAACGAACTAAACCTCCGTCTGCCGGACAACTTCGACATGTCCGGTATCATAGCCTATACACCAGAGGCTATGGCTGAGGCTCAACAAGCTTCTGCTTCGATGGCTACACCATCCGCACCCAAGAAAAATTCTCCTTCTGGAATTGGAAATCAGCCCAAAGCGACCCTGTCCTCTAGGCTTACGACTCCCCCTCCGCCACCCATTTTAACCCAAGTAATAAATAGTCCAGCCGATTCTGACCTACACGATATGGAGCGTCGCAGGCGTCAAGAGCTCGTGGCTAGGAAAGCTGCAGCTCAGGCATCTCGAAAGTCCAAACGCTCCGATAATGAACAGGCGTTCATTACCACAGCATCCGACGTTGCTAAAGAAAACGACAAAAACTCTCTGATACCTGCAGAGTCTGTCGATGATTTCCTTAATAGTCTGGGTCCTGTCCAGAACCTAAAGCTTTCCATTTCTGACAATACGCATTTACGTCCTCCTGAAACGAAAAACGACATGGAAGTCGATCCTACGCCCGAACAGAAGCAACCTGTAGAATTGGACCAAGAGAAAGCTATCCAGAAGGGTACACCTTCCGACCGCTCGTTTTCTGAGCCCCCTCCGCCCTCTAGCGAAGCTCCTCCTACATCCGTTTCTTCGACGTCCACCAGTTTCTCCCCAGTCACATCTACAGCCTTTCCTCCGAATGCTGAAACTCCACCGCCATCCGGGATACCTCCAGTCCGTCGCGGTACAAAGCGGCCGGTTGCATCAGATTTTGTTGACTTTGATTCTTCACCACGGAAACATGATTCATTTCGCTACGCCGAGCATGCCAATGGGCAAAGGCAATCCACTACTATTCCCCGCCGCCCGCCCACAAGCACAAGTTTCCATAATATCAGCGCGTCTCGGAGGTGTGTCATTGAGCTCAGTGATAGCGAAGAAGAAGAAGGGCCTCAGCCATCTACTCAACAACTTCACGAGGAAGCTGCGCGTCAGCGAAAGGAATATCATAGACAAGGCAGACAAAGTTCATATGCCTCGCCTGCGCCCTTCAAGGCATCGGATGTTATGTCACCAGCCGCTTTGGCCCAAAAGGAGTCGGAGATCCGCAAAATGAGAGAACTGATAGCTCAACGAGAGGAAGAAACTCGGCTGAGAAAACTCGCCGTATGTCGTGTTCACCCCCTGACCAATGCATACCGCTGACCACGAGAACCAGATGGCAAAATTGCAGTCCAATCCCGGTGCCCGACCGTCCTCGACTATTCCAATTTCTGGTATTTCGTTGAAACAGGAAGATCTAGATGTAGTTATGGCAGTGGCCGAGCGTCTTGCGAATAATGGCCAGCTCGCTAAGAATACCCGAGATCCAGAATCAGCTACACCTCGTAATATTTCATTGCATCTTGTCCTCGAATACACGCTAAGTTCCTCTCAGCAGCCGAAGACACTTCGAGCGCCTCCTCTCCAGATGTTGGCAGTAGATTTTCTACTGGTATGTTTAATCCTGACCTATCTTGCTGAAAACCGATGAATCATTATTCACAGAAATTTTTCCTGCGGAAAACGAAGATGGCCAGGTTCTCAGCGCCCAGGAAAAAATCCCACAGATTGCAGGCGAGTTTTTTTCCCTCCATCGTGTTGCGAGGTTCGTTGCTCTACCCCCATACTGACATTGTTATCCTATATTTCTGCAATCACTTTTCCCGGTCGATCATCCAAAACGTGATCTGCGCTCACCGAACGTGACTTCGATGCGCCGACTTACTCATCTGTCGCCCGTGGAATGCTTCTCCTTCTCACATCTCACCATTCATCACTATTCACGCACGCAACCCTCCGATGTTGCCGTGTAATTTCCTGGATCGTCTTCCTCTGGTGAAATTATAACCCCGGACGATTCACTTGGCGAATCTGGCGCTCGACCAATGTTTGTCGTGTCCAATATTTTACACAATTTCCTTTTCCCGCGATGATGCCCGCATCTCCAAGTATCTAGATTCAATCCAAAGACGGGATTCACCAGCGGCAAGAATATTTTCTCTTTGTGCAGCCCCGCAGCTTTCTCATTTGCTTTTCTGACGCTCTTTCTTATTCTGCGCATGGCATTTCTATTTCAATCTACCATATGGCCGTTGCTGACTCTCATCCCCGTGTTTGTATTATCGACGGTGACCTTGTTTAGGTTGACCATGTAGAGACTGCTCACAGGACACAAGGCTCGGCCCAGACCCGACCGACATTAGCAGAAGGATCAGTCGACGCCGACTTAAACCCGTCGCCGTCGACACAGGTGCGTCCTACGAGTTCGTTTTATTCCCTTCGTCGTGGCAGGACTGCCTGTTATCTAATAGCTGATGCTCGTTTTGCTCTTTGCCTTTCCTTGTATTTAGACGGAGTCGAAAACGACATCATCGGCCCGCCCAAGGCACGACGCAAAAAGGCCGGACCTCCCGGAATCAGTCAATGAACAACAGGTCAAATCCTCAGGCTTTTCAGATTATCGTTCTCCTTTTGCTTCTTATCCGGGTCTGCGGGACCACTCTCAGCGCAATTTTTCAATTCCTCATGTTAATTCAGTTTCTTCATCAAACGTGACTTCTAGTTATCCAATTTCGCATACTGAATCTTTCATTCCGTCGAACCTTTCATTTCTTTCTGTTGCAGGTTTCCCGCTACCGGACTTGAAAGGACTCAAAGTAGCTTCAGCCATCAAAATGCTCGACCCTCGCCAAAGCCTCTGCCGGTATGAGATCCCCGGAGGTGGAATATGCCGAGACGACGGCTGCAAAGATATACATCTGAGCAAGATAGAAGGCGCAAGCACAGCAGGCATGGTGGAATCAAGTTGTACGTGGCCTTCTTTTTGCCGAGGGTAGCTTACTCTGTGACCTTTCCTCCATCTGCGTTATTTTCCGCCCGTTGTCTCATGTTCATCCTTTCATTCTGTTTTACCTCATTTATTTTCTAGATGAAGATACCGCACAGTATCTCTTTAGCACCTTACCTCATTCGTGGCTCGCGAGTCACCGTATTATCTCGTCATCGGCAATTCTTCAAGCCCTCGAAGAAATCAAGCACAGGACCCATAATACCCCTCTAAGCTTCGAAGGGTTGGTCACTCAAGCACTTCTTTCATTCGGGCCTCCACCAGCGCCGTAACGCAGGCGTGCTCAGTATCATGGGGTCTAACCACTGGAAACCGAAAATATCAATTGGCGACGAAGTGGAGACGAAGGCGATATTTTGGCTCGACCTCGATCTCGGACTTGGCAACCACTCTGGTGTATGATATGATACTGGTCGTGTGTTCATGGGAGCGGACTAACGGAAACGGGTGACTCCGTGAAGAGGGTCGCAGGTGCTTTGGTGCTGTGAATGGACCGCCATAGATGAAGACGTATGCCCGCATTCAATTGTCAAAATAACGGTCAAGGCAGATGCTAAAGAGCGCAGAGGCGCCATCTTTCGGTGCGCGTATGGACGGGATTGCTCTTGGGGTTGTCATTGGTCGAACTTGTTTAGTGGGGGTGGACTGGGCTTTGGGCACTGTCTGAAATAAATAATTCGTGCCCTTCGTCTCAGTTCGCTTGCATTGAACATCATTCGGCCTAGGGCTTCCCCACTTGCTCTCTTTGTTGCTACGAGCACTGGGAAGAATGTGGTGGTGCATCGTCTCCGTCGCCGCTTCAGTGGCGGGTAGAAAAGAAAAAATGTTACTTTTCAAGATGAGGTTTTCCTCCTATCGTTTATTTTATTTTTTATCTTGTATCTCTCGATCTATTTTACAAATTATGTCGGGGCTTGCTTGTATGTACTACTTATGGATTGTCATTGGATATGAACAGGAATTCATGGATGTCGATTTGGTGTGATCTTGAAAGATTTGGGATCTCCGAACACTCAGCAGATAGTCAAAGCGTCATAGTCGGGCTAGTGCACATCTCCAAGGCATACATACCGTATCATATCGCTCCAATGGCATGGATCTGATCTGTCCTATCGCGAGCTTCAACGCCACAGAAGCACCTATGTCGGATCCTAATACTCAAGAATATTCCTTGTCTGCAATCGCAGCAAGGGGGAAAGGCTGTCTAAAGTGGGACGTGATTGCGTTAATTATACTGGCAGCCGATTAACGCTTCTCAAAGAGATCAAGCTGGAGACAAGAGTCAGATGGTTGTTCAGTGACTAGATGATATGACTTTCATCCTATTCACTCCTTGGAGATATTCATGGCGAACAAGCCCACACTGTGGATACTAGATAGGGCGTGTTGGAAGTCTCTAGTCCTTCTTGAAGGTCTAGCATCAGGATAATCAGTTTTCTGAATCAACTCTTAGAATATCCTCACTTCCTTGAGTTGAAACCCTATATATGTGCGCTGCGCTGAGCTCGATAATGATGGCGAACAAAGTATTGTGTACCTGATACCCGAATCCATTTTAAGTCGGATGAGGGGCGAACACATGACGATCAGGGCGTGTACGCGACCCCCAATTTCATGGGACACAGGACCGCAGGCGCTAATTATAATCCTGAGGGAACGCGCTGTTCTTTCCCTCCAGCTGTTCGGCAGGCAGAGAGAAGGCCGCTCCGTTCGCGCTTTTCTTTGATTCCGATTCGATTTTGGGAGTCAAAAGGCGGAGGATCGGTACTCCTTCAGTACGATTGGTCGATTTTCACATCTATCTTCCCAGAATCTGGCGTGCTGTGGGCTACTATACGCGCCCTAGTTAATTGGTGTGCGAGGCATCTTCTACAAATTCTTCTATATTCTTCTGTTATGTTTTGGGCCGAGCGAAATCTGTGCGCTCTTATCACCGGGAGCGCCGTGCTTCCTTGAAAACCTTTATCCTAAAGGCTTATACGCACATTGTTGTTCTCCAAGCTGCGGGCCAGACAAGTCCTGCCAGCTTGATGTACTTGTGCAATAAACTATGAGCTGCTACTCTATTTGCGACTCGTATTGATAGCTTGAATTGAGAAATGGTATCCTCAGCGTATGAGCGTCATCGGCCCTCATTCGCGCCAGACGCCGCCTTCTCGAGATCCATCCCGTACACAAAGCCAAGTGCCACCCGCGCCGCCATGCGCCGGCGCTCCTCCTCGTCCTCGACGCCTGCGATCTCCGTCCGTAGGCCCTGCAGCGAGCGCAGGACATGCTCGATGTCGATCGGCCCCGCTGGGCCCAGCGCGTCGTCCTCCGCGTCTGCCTCTGCATCGCTGCTATGCGCTTCCGAAGCGCTTGCGGCTTGAGCTTGCGCCGCGCGTTTTACCTCGCCCGCCGTCTTGAACGCGTTTGCGCCCGCAGGTGCCCCGCCGAATATGCGTGCGGCCGTGGCGAGGATCTCGCTCTGCGTCGGCATCTCCGCGTCGTCGTCGCCTCCGTCCATGTCTTCGCCCCAGCTCTCGTCGCCCTCATCCACCGCATCCTCCCATTCTTCCTCACCTTCGTCGTCCGTCGAACCCACCTCACCAAGCGCCTGCTCAGCGCGCCGCTCCGCCTCGTCGCCGCCAAAATCCGAGACGGACCCAAGCGAGCGGTACAAGCCCCCACCGCGCCCGCGCCCCTGCGCGCGCACGGGCGTGAGCCCCGCATTTCGCGTGCCGAGGCTCTCACCGGTGACGACGCTGTCCGCGAACGCCGTCGCCAGCGGCGTCTCGTCGTCCGGGGCGAACCCCGCGTGCGCGAGGTCAATCTCGAGCCCGTCCCAAGGTTTGGCGCCCGCACCTGCGCGCGGGGCGTCCTCCGCCGGCGCAGACACAAACACCGTAAAGTCGTCCTCGAACGCAAGCGACACCTGCCGCGCATCTGCGTTTGGGGCCCCAAACGCCGCGGCGTGCAGCCCGAACGGCGACGCCGCCGCTGTCATTTCAGTGGGCGACGCGACAAGGCTTTCCTTGGGCAGTGTCGCGGCATGTACTAAGGGAGACGGCCCGCCGAAATGCGCGTTCGGATTGAAGTCATACGGCGAGAAGAGCCTGTCAATCTCGTCGTCTGTGTCTGGCCCATGCTCCTCGTCCACCACGGCGGTGGCGGTCGGGAATTGGCGGGGGTCACTGCGCGAGATGCCGGAAATGCCTGACACGGAGAGAAGCTCCTCCATGATCGAATCGCGTTCCCATTCGCGGCGCGCCATGCTGGCGGACGAGATCTCTGCGGCCGGTCGGAGCTCCTTCGTGCCTTTCGACGACTGCATTGAAGGCCACATTATGGTACTCAGCGCGTCTATTACGCGCGGCAGGCGCGGGATATCTAATCATATCGCGTTAATTCATTGTCACCGGATAAATAGATCAATAAAGAGGGCTTTTTATTTTGCAGGAGGCGACAGGATAGAATAGACAGAAACGCACCTTGATCAACGTCATCCGCGGCCTTCTCCGCGCGCGGCACCGCTTCGCTCGTGCCATCCACATACTCAAACCCAAACGACATCAACGTCGTATCAATATCGGCATTTTCGTCTTGTTCTGCCTCGGGCTCGGGCGCGGGGACACCATCGGCACGCGCCGCCGCTGGGATCCGGACAGCAAGACACACCTCTGGCTCGTAGCTCGCCGCCTCCATGACGCGTGATAGCTCTTCAACGTGTTTCGCATACGGCTGTAAGTGAATAGCGGTCATCCACACCGCATTTCCCCCGTTAACGCACGGCGTACCTCTCCCGCGACCCAGACGAAGATCAGCGCTGGCGGCGGCTTGTAATCCGGCCCGCGATCCAACGAAAAGAGTCCAGGGAACACCGTTTGCAGGGTGTACGCTGCAAAGTGGACGTCGGCGGTGTAGTATCGGTTGGAAATGACGTATGGGGAGATGACGGGGCCCGCATCTGGGGCTACTGGCGGCGCGTCGACGGTGATTGCAGGCTCACGGTTTAGCTTGGAAAGCGCCTTCAGACCTGTCGAAATAAAGGTCGGAACTTTACCAACAACGAGAACAAGGATACGTACGTGAGATAAATGTGCTCGCTCCCTCTGGTGAAGCGGATATCGTGAGGATTCTGCATCCTTCATCGAGCTGGGTTACAGCGACAGGGGTATCAGTTGACATGATCTATAACGCAACCGCTGGTAATCGGGAGCAATGGTCTTGAACGTGTCACAAACTTGAAGTATGTGCGAAAGAAAGCGTGTAACGATGACCTCGAGCAAGAATTTGACAAGAATCGCCCGTTGTCTGCTGCCAGCAACGTCTGTAGGTAGTTCTTCAGCATTGGTCGGGTATCGCGGACGCCGGCGCTACATCAAGCGCTGAACCATCAGCCCATAGAGACTGGCATTCACCTAGGTTGATCTACGCGTATCAGCGGCTGTTCTGGGGGCTATGTCAACGCGACGCAGGCTGTCAGGTGGCGGGAAGAATCAAGGAAGAATAGACTTGGATTTCTCCTTCGACTTCCCGCGCAGGATCAATGATTTCAATCACGTGAGCTTCACCCCCGCGCGCGCGACGCGCCGCTCAATTTGTGGCACGATCCAGAGTCATCAACAATTCTCACCGACGCAAGCGGACAGCGGGAGGAAGGCGCGGTTATACATATAGCAGATTAAATTGTCGGCGCTAACTTGGAGGCTGATACGTACTTACTAGCTTACGGACAGCGTGTTTTTTTTTTTTGCGGTGGACAGGGAAAATTGAGCGTCGACTTTGATTATATTGCGTTCTATATACGCGGTCGGCGTGCGTTCCCTAATGGAACGGAATGCGCCTGGGGATCAGAATGGATCTCCTCTCTCAAAGTGCGTGTTCGGAGGTACAATCGCCGGTACTTCAGGCTGTAATACCTAAGGAAATTAATATACGCGTACAGTGTGTACGGTACATGTCCTGCAAATTAATGCCGAGCAGGGTAAATGGAGCGGTATGTAGAACGCCCGCATACTTACAAAAATACGAAGGATAAACTCTCTTGGCAGAATATGTAGCCGAGGAAATGCGAAAGTTCTTGATGGTGAATTCAATTTTTCGGCGCCAATTTCTCAGACAGGCGTGTGAGGCTGTCATTATGGAGAGCGTATTTTGAGGTATGTTTTTTGACTGATAAACTTGTTGCGTTCTATGTGCGCATCAGGCAAACTGTGAAGGTACCCGCCGTAATGATGTGTCCGCCGGTCGTGCCGCCTCCGAATCAGATCTTGAAAGGTTTGCCGAACAGTGAGGAGATCTTGTATTCATACGCCCTGTCGTTGTCGAAGTATACAGATATAAGCGTATCAGAGACTGTCAATTATAGTAGCCTGGATGGAAAGCGCACCGGCATGTCTTCTTGCCATTTGCGGTGATCAGCACACTTGAATTAGCGCCCTGGAATCCGGGCAGGGACCTTCCGGTTCTCAAATAAACTCTAGATGAGCAGGAATGGATGCGCTGTCTGTCTGTAGATGAAGTGCAGGCCGAGGGGATGGTGCGAGACCAAACGACATACGCCGGTAGGTGTCGGAGATGCCAGTGATACCGACGAAGAGCTCGGACTAAGTAGTATGGGGCAGCGAAATTAACTCTGACATGTGGCGACGGCTGGCTCTGTGCCTCGATTAACATAGGCGCATTTGTTTGAAGAACTTTTTCTTCTCGAGACGTGAGGGGATTGCTCAGTACATAGCAGAGGGGATGGTAGGGATGGATTATTTGTGGATTACAACTTACCATAATAAGCGCTGGGCGGGTGAAGACACTTGCCGGGTCGGCCCGGAGAGTGTCGTCACAGAAGCGCGTCTTTGAAGTTGACCACCACCACCACCACCACCACCAAACCACTAAGGAACCAACCGGGAGGCTAAAAGAATGTCCTCTCACAAAAACGCGATTCGTTGGGTAACAGTGGGATAGAATTGAAGATGGCAGTCCAAGCCCTTTGAAACGTCGGGAATGCGCTGCTTTACGAGGAGGCACTTCCGGCCTCAAAAGGGGTGGCTGCAAACAGCGCTCAGACGGGGGGGGGGGCAAGCGCAGGAGGAGAAAACGGGTCTCTTTGAATATGCAGAGAGTCTGGAAGAGATGATCCACTTGACGAAATGTAGGCTGGCAAAACCGCAGGTGCGCTGGACCGAGTCGCATAGTCATTTCGCTGTTCTCATTTGTGCAGCAGGTTTCCTCCTTCGGCATGACCGACCAAGCCGACAAAAATATCTCCTTTTCTTGATCCCTCGCGCTGCGGGACGAACGCGACGCGCATTTCCGGGAGTCTCCTTGACCGGGACGCGGGACGAGCTGTGGTCGTCGGACAACGATATTACCGCCATTTGACGGTGGTGATGGAGGGCGTTTCGAACATGGTGTGCCGCCGGTCGTGCATTTTTTTTGAACGACCTGCTTTCTTGCACACCCTTGAGGCGGAGGTGCGTGCGTACGCGTGGATTGACGCGTTCTGCTTCCGTGCGATGGCCCTGGTGCCAGCTGCCCGGCGGATGGTGCTTGCCATGGAGCACGCCATTTCCTGTGGAACGGCTCATTCGCGAAATTTGGCGGCCGTTTCAGAGAGCGGTGGTGTCGTTGCTCAGCCTGCTGGTGGTGGTGAGTGATTTGAATCTAAGTAGGCGCTGTTGCTCAATTGACAAGTTTCTCAGTCGCCTTTTTAGCCTCTACCTTTCGAAATATATATCTTCTGTTTCCATCGTGGGCGAAGACAGACATAGCGAACTAGCGCGCTACGTTTTTCAAATGGTCACAGAGATACACGCACGCGCGAAGAGCATGCAGTAAGCACATACGTCGCTCCGGAAGTCGCATTTTCATGCTGATCCATTTACTCAGGGAAAAAAAATTCATAGCGCTCTACCATTGGGTGCGAATGGATCTTCTTCATTATGTACCGCGACAAGGACGGCGATAAGTCCACCTATCGTTCAGACCTCTGATGTCGTCCACAAGGGTTCCCGCAGCCCCGCCTGAAATTAATTATCGGCCCCAATCCTGATTTGGTTGCGGGTGCTCTGACGTACTGGGCGAATTGATTCCTCGTTCTGAAACGACTGGCCGCGTTGCTGAATGTACTGCGGATTGAGCATAGTTTTGACGCGATATCGGCGGACGACTGGAGTAGATTGTTCTGTCTTATCTACAACAAGCAAGGCCTCAGTTGTGATTTTGCATGTACGCAAGGCACAACACTTCGTAAGCATACTCGAGTCTGCTGAGTGCTCGCTGCTCACTGCTCAGCTCGGTGCCGTTTTTGCAGGTTTTAGAATCCGATTCCGGTCGCTGGCAACGGGCTGTTGGCTCGGGCCGATGACAATGGTGTGGGCGTGTCAACCCGACGTTGTATCGAATGGACATACCACCGTGAGGTCTGCGCCGTGCGGTCTCGAATCATGGATACGGATGGTATGTTTTGAGCGTCTTTCTGATGCTCGGAAGGGCTGCCGGGCACTCAGGTGTGCTTGTGTAGGCTTGTATGCGCAGTGTCGTCATCAAAGTTTGCAGATGGCGACGCATGTCCGGAAATTTTTGTTGGTTGGATCAGAAATGACCTGCATGCTCCTCCTTGAAGGGCGCATGATGTCTTGCTATTTGCGATGATCATCACACGATTAGCGCCATGGCCCAGATGGGAACATTCCGGGTGCCTCGAATGGACTCTGAGTGAGCAGAAATGGACGCCTAGGCGAAATGCAGGACGAGAGGATGGCGCGAGACGTGAGAGTCTGGGAACATACCAGGCCATGTATCAGGACCTTACGTTCAAATACTCTTGGCAGATTATGTAAGTATAATACGCTGTATTTCGACGCGCTCATTGGTCAATCAATTTCATCCGACCTTGTCCGACCCATCCGAGTCGTCGTGTTCCTGTTCAACATCGCAAAAGCAAGCTCGTCTCTTACACTACTGCTGGCCACAATGTATGTAAACCTCAATCGACAATACAGAGCAGCATATTGGCCAGCTGCTGGATGCTCTGACTCCTAGTACTAATGAGCAACCGACGAGTCTGAGCGAAATCTGAGTTCTCCAGGACTGGGAATCTCAAGAGGAGACTGTATTAGAACAACGGAAGAGAATGAATGTTGCAGTCACAGCGAAAGCCTGGATTATTTAAGTCAATCTTGAAATTTGCTTGAAAATTGAGTGGGCACTATGACTGCAGCCTTTTTGAGGTTCTGGAGAGCTCAGATGGATGTTTTGGCCTGTGAGATGTGAAATATGACAGAAAGCAGGGAAATATGTTGATAGAGAAACATGGCCTGGTATGTTCCCAGACTCTCACGGGGAGGGACCCAAATTGGGAAGGCACCCATGAGAGGCTGGGTATGAGACTAGCTGGTACTCCGCAGGGGGGTGAGATGCGATATCATTGTGACGCACGATGATCGCGGAGGCGAGGCCGTCAAAACATCGATCTGGAGCCACGCAATTGTGTCGGTGGGTGTGAGCGTGCTATTCCTGCCCCGAGTCGGAGGAGGATAACTCCGTGTGCACTTTTATTCACACTGGCGGCCATGAGTGGGGGAAATGGTGGTGCGGGGTGTCCTGCGCGACGTAGACACTGGGCGCATGGGGCTGCGCATGTTATGGGGTGGTAAAATTAAGTCTGACATGTGGCGACGGCTGGCGCGGTACCGCGGTTGACCCAGGCCCCATTTGTTTGATGAACACAAGCGTGGGGGATTGTTTAGCAGAGGATGATGATAGGGGCGGAGAATAATATCATAATGAGCGCTTGGCGGGGAGGACCTTGCCGGCGCTGATCGGGCCCTGACACAACTCTTCTCTTTCTCCTCTCATCATCATCGTCCCATCGTCGTCCCCGACGATGGCAAGCTCGCCTCCCCAGCGTCCGCCGCTGCTGCGCGGCGCGACGACGCCCGCGCAGACCGACGTCGACAGCGCAACCATCGACTCCTTCCCCACCCCCCCGTCCCACAAACAAAATACGACGCAGCCCTGGCTCCTGCGCCCCCTCGCCCACCCGGCCCCGTCGCCCAAGCCCAAGGCGCCGCCGCAGCGCCCCGCACCCGCGCCACCGGCCGTCGATCCCAGGGCGGCCGCCATCGCCGCCGTGCGATCGCATACCCCGCCCCCGCTGCTGCTCAGGAAGCGTCATTCGGCACACGCGCTCGTCGCCGCCGGCGCGCTCACCCCACCGCCGACGGCCGAACTGCCGCCTCTACCTCCCAATGCCCACGCGCATGCGGCGCGGGCGGCGATGCGGGACACGAATGCGCCACCGCCGCCGTCGCCTGCGCTCTCGCGCCCGAGCTCGAACTCGAGCATCGCCTCGAGCGGGGGCGCGCATCCGCACAACGGCAGCGCCCCGCGGAAAGCGTCCGTGGGCTCTGCGAGTAGCCCGGTGTGGTTGGCGTCGCCGTCGTCGCAGCTGCCGGCTTCGCCGCTCGCCGCATCGCCATCACTGCCCGCGCAGTTTCCTCACACCCTTGGAGACGGCGCTGCGCGCGGCCCGCGGAAGGTCGCCTCGTATAGCGTCATGCGCCCGGCCCGCGCGCTTGCGCGGCCGTCAACGACAGAGGGCGTCGTATCGATGGTCGCAGTCGACCTCGCCGCCGGCACGCACCCAGACGCGGGCGGTAGGGGCGCCGCAGGACGCGTGACGCCGTGGGAACCCCGCCGTGGCGCGGAGGCTGCATCCCAGGCCCAGGGCCAGCCGCACGCGATCAGTCGCGTTAGTCCCGCGGCACCCGCTGTTGCCCCGCGCAGTGCTATCGCCACCACCAACACCCCAGGCCTACAAGTACAACACAACCAGGGTCTCACTCCTGCCACCATGTATGCGTCGCAGACCCGCGCGAGCCCCATCCCGAGCACGCTGGTGTCGCTGCCGCCCGAGGACGCCGCCTTATCGGACGCAGAGCGTGCGGCGACCCCACGCCCTTCGCTCCGCCCGTCCGTTATCAGCGCACGGCGAGCGAAGACCATCGAGGAGGTGACCCCGTGGGAGGTGCAGGGGGGCGAAGCGGTGCCGTGGGAGTCTCAGATTGTAGATGCGGGGCTGGACAACGTGAAACAAGAGCAGGACGAGGACGAAGACGAGTATGGTGTGCCGAGACCGATGGAATTTGGGCGCACGGCGAGCACGGGGACGACGTCGAGCACTGGGACGATCAAGACGAGTGCCTCGTCGGGCTACTCGTCCTCGGTGCGCTCGCGCGCATCGAGCACGAACACAGGCCCCGTGGAGGAGGTGACGCCGTGGGAGGTGCAGGCGCTCGGTGGCGGTGGGAGGGGCGGAGAGAGTGCGGTGGATCTTGATGGGATGAACATCACGAAGCCTGCGTCAACGAAGCTCGGGACGTCCGTGCGATCCCGCGCGTCGTCCAATGCGCGCGCCGCGACCGGCCCCGTCGAGGAGGTAACCCCGTGGGAGCTGCAGGCGCCGCCCAGCCCAAGCCCGTACACCACTGCGCACACACCGCCGACGACGCCGAGCCTGCGCACCGCGGCGTCGATGCGCTCGCTTGGCTCGTCCGTCGCGCTGCACAGCAGCAGCGCGCTGGCGCTTGTCGGTGCAGGTGCGGGGTCTGTCGCGACCGGGCCCATAGAAGATGTTACGCCGTGGGAGGTGCAGGCGCCCGACGCCTCGGCGAAGCAGGCGGACGCGCAGGGTCAGGGCTTCGGCGTCTCTCGCGCGGTGCCTCTTGATAGCGCGGGGTACGTCGGGACCGTCGCGCACGGCGCGGCGTCTGTGCGCTCGGGAAGGAGCGGCAGCGCCGCGGGTGTGGGCACAGGCACGGGCGCAGCGTCGCCGCTACCGCTTCCGACGGGACCTGTTGAGGACGTGACGCCGTGGGAGGTGCAGGCGGGGCCGGGCGAGACGGTGTTTGGGGTGACGCGCGAAGTGCCGCTGCCCGCCTCTGCAACGGTGGGCGAGCGCCCGCGCTCAATCATCAGCGCCCATAGTGCGGTTGGCGGGCGCCCGCCGAGCGTGCGCTCGGGACGGTCGCGCGCGTCGAGCGCGGTGCAGAGCCCCACGACAGCGGGCAGCATTGAAGATGTGACGCCCTGGGACATGTACCCCGCCCCGCCGCCACCGCACCCCGTCGCGTCCGCGGCGGCGTCGGTGCATAGCCAACAAAGTGCGGCGAAGACGTCGACGAGCATATTTGGGCGCATCCGCCGCCCGTCGAGCAATAGTACAGGAAAACAGACGAACGGCGCCGCGCCGCACGCAAATGCAGACGCATCGGGAGGAGGAGGAGGAGGTAGCGTTTACGCGCGCTCGGTGAAGTCGACGCACACGCACAAGTCGGCGTTCGTCGAGGACGTCACGCCATGGGAGGTGCAGGTGCTGCCTACGGCGCCGCCGCCGCTGCCCATACGCGCGGGGACGATCGACTCGGCGGGAACGTACATCGGCGCTGCCATCAATCATCGCGCGCCACACAGCGACGCACCGGTCCTCGCGCGGCCGCTGCCTACGGGGCCCGCGGAGGAGGTCACACCCTGGGAGGCGGCGGCGGCGCTGCCAGCGCAGGTCGAGCATGCGAAGCACACGCGCAGTCGCTGGCTGCACCACAACCGCGACCGCCACGCGGACCATATGCCGTTGGGCGGCGCGCCGCCGCTGGGCGTGCCGGTGCCTGTGCGCGTGCCAGGTGCGGGCGAGGCTCAGGTCGACGTCGACCTCGCTCGGCTGCGCGCGCGCCGATTGGAGAGGGTGGAGGGAGATGGGGCGCATGAGAGCGAAGTGCTGAGCGGGAGCGAGGAGGCGGCGCTGCTGTCGGCGAGCAGCGGGCCCGGGGCGCGCGCCGCGCGCGGGTCGATGACGCTCGACCAGCTCGCGGAGGTGATGCCGTGGGAGCTGCACCCCGCGCCGGAGGACGAGGCGGGAGGCGCGCTGAGGGTGAGTTCGTGAATTCTGGTTTTTTGGCTGTTTCTTGTGTGTGCGCTGCGGGGGACTGTACAATTTCCTAGACATTGAATGAATGCATTAAACATTCATTCATTCGCGCTGTGCTGCCGTGCATTTGCGCTGTGCTGCATTGCATTCGCGCTGTGCCGCCTTGCCTTGCCTTGCCTGCCTCGCGCCTCGCGTGCGGCGTGGGCCCGGCATCGGCCGGGCGCGGGAACGTTGGCGGCGCGGTGGCGCCGCACACGATCGTCGATGGTCGCCGACGTCGGCGTTGACGTTGGCGTCGCGGGAGATGCAGCGCACGCATTGTCCACCCCCACATTCCGCAGCGCATTGTGTTTTTCTGTGCGCATGTGGAGCGCGGACGTTGAGTTGCCGGCGCGACCCTGGCGTCATCTGACGTCCCGCTTCTCTGGCTGATAACGGGGACTTGCGCTGACCTTTTTATTTCCGTATATCCCCCGATGTCCAATTATACCCTCGACCACCACCCTCCACGCACGACTGCGATTATCGCACCCCGCACGACCTCGGACGACGCAC
This sequence comes from Hypholoma fasciculare, assembly GCA_016801325.1. Lineage (NCBI taxonomy): Eukaryota > Fungi > Basidiomycota > Agaricomycetes > Agaricales > Strophariaceae > Hypholoma > Hypholoma fasciculare. Next base: position 18,859 of record JAEKIV010000161.1, on the reverse strand, counting down.
GCACGCACGCGCTATCGATTGCTCTTACCGCTACCACCACCACTACCACCCCTGACGACACGCCCACGACACGACACGCAATGCCGTCACCGCTCGCCCGCGCTTGGTACTCCTTCCCCACATACTGGAATGCGCGCGCCCCGGACCAGCAGACGCAGGACCCTCGCCCGTCGGCGTCCACGTCTACGTCAGGCGGTACCGCCAGCACCACCGCGTCCGTCGCGCACGCGATTGCGGACTTTGGCATGTGGCGGCGCCGCAGCACGGGCGCGAGCGGGGCAGAGATTATGGTGGCGGGTGGTGGTGTAGGTGCGGGTTCGAGCCCCGTCGAGGGCGGCACGACGGCGAAGCGGAAGAGCCACAAGGCAGCGCGCATGTCGATGGGCGCGGGGTCGCAGGTGCGTTTGGGGCTGCTGCTTCTGCTGGCTTCCCATTTTTGCTCCGTGCGTGGGCGCCGCGTGCTGATGATGGCTTTTTGGTGCTCGTGCGGCAGGGCGTGTCCTCTGCGGACCGCACGTCGCTCAGCGAGGCCGCGGCTTATCCGGGGCCGCACCCTGCATCGGCGGCGGCGGTGGGTGCGGCGGTGCCACTGCCACTGCCGCCCCCGCCCCCGCCGCCACAGCTGCAGCTGCAACAACAACAACAATTGGCGAAGGCGAAGAGCGCGAGCAACGGTCCTGCGGACCGCTTCTCCACTGCGGACCGCGCGATCCTCGAGGAGCTCAAGGCGGGCATCCGCGCGCGCGAGGCGCAGTTCACGCTCAAGGGCGTCGGGCACACGGTGCTCGGCGGCGGCAAGGGCCCCGGGAAGCGGCACCACGCGTACCCCAAAGAGGAAGTGGCATATCCGCGGGCGTACGCGCGCGAAGTCATCGACCTGTGCGTGTTTTTTTCTTTCTTTCTTTCTTTCTGCTTTTTCTTCCTTGGGCTGGACTCCTTCCGCGCGCTGTTCGCCCCCTCTATTTCGTGCTTCTTTCCGTTGTCGCGCCAACGCCGTTTGCTTCGGCTCCGCCTGACCCGGCCACGCGAGCCAACCGAGGTCCGTTGGTATGCGGGGTACGCGAGCGAGGGGCCAGCGCGGTCAAGGCGCGCCCAGCCCGCTCTTCCTCGGTGCCGCTGCGCGCCTATCACGCTGCAACAGCTCCCAGCGCCCGGTGTATATCATACCCACTTCCATCACCGGGCCTTTTTAGGCGTTTTTGCGCGTTTCCGGCGACCTCTATCTGCTCCTTCGGTGCTCAGTGCTGATGATGGCTTCGGCTGGGGACTTGCAGTGACGTATGGGAAACGCTATTCCTGATGGACGTGTGCAAGAGCCTGTCGTGGCATATATTCGAGACGCCGCCGGTTAAAGTGTATGTATTTTTGTCGATTTGCGAGTGATATACACTGATGTGGTATTCTTATTGAAGACTCGAGATTGGGTGCGGTACGTGTTGCTCAGACCGCGCTATATGCGCCGCCACAAATTGCGGCGAATCAAATTTTGATGTCATTTGGGTTTTATCCAGGGACGGGAACATGGATATTGCACTGCGCGAGAACTTGGAAGGTCAGTATTTTTTGTCTTGTGAATTAGGGAAGGGGCAGCAAGCTAATCAAGTGCATATATTGTGGTTTTCATATAGGAAACACACTTTGTCGGTATGTTTGGGTGCTATTTGCCTTTTTCACTGAATATCGAACAATGTTATGAATAGGGTTGGATGTTGTCCCATTGCATCCGGACCTCCAGAACCTGGGTTCACCGGAATTTGCGTCGCGGATAACATGGATTCAGCATAACTTGTATGGTTCTAGTTTTTTTGCGTAGAGCGGGTTGTCTGACTCTGTGTTTCACTTCAGCCTCGACGGATTGCCGTTCCAGAACGAAGAGTTTGATTTTGTGTACGTTGAGATTGGCCAATCTGTTCGATTTGGTTGGGCTTACCGCCTTAATTTTGTAGCCACATCAAGCGAATTGCACTGGGTGTTCCGGAGGATAAGGTAAATATTTTGCATCCATATTGGCCTGCGTGTAGTTCTCAAGGTCACTTAGTGGGATCCATTCTTTGAAGAAGTGGCAAGGGTGATGAAGCCTGGCGGAAAACTGGAGGTTAGTCTTTGTTCGACAAGCGTCAGAACAAACCTAAATGAGTGACTGTCATTCGCAGATGATCGAAGAAGACCTGTTCTTCCCCGGAAAACGGGTGGATCACGATGACGACGACAAAAGTTTCTACGGCCGCGACGATGCCTCCTCGATGATGACGCTACAAGCTTCGTTCTCTTCTGAATCGCACCGGACAAGCTTTAGCATTAACGGGCACGACGAAACGGACCGCGAAACGCTGCGCCTGGGGAATGTTCCTGAACACGTTGAGCCAGTAGTGGGTGGCGACGAGAGCGGCAGCGGCAGTAGGCAGGATGCACCAGCGACGCCCAAGACCCGCTCAGCGCCGCTTGGCACGACCAGCGAAGAAGGCACTGTCCAAGCTACGTCGCGGCCGGCGTCTCCTGTGTTCAGCTCCACGGGCAGCGGCGGCTCCAGTTTCAAGGGCCACCGCTTCGGCGGCAGCTGGGACGCGGACGACCCCACGAAGCCCACGGGCGGCGGGCGGCACCACACCCACACGCACGCGCAGGTCATCCACCCCGCCACCACCACGCCCCCGCTCTCCGCCTCGCCGCCGTCGTCCGCGCCCACCTTCGTCGCGCCGTCCGGGCGCTCGACGAAGCGGCCCGCGCTGGTCGTGAAGACGCCGATGCGCGCGTCGGAGGCGCACGCGGAGCTCATGTTCGGCTCGTCCGCGTCGCTGCTTGGGTCGATGGGGTACCTCGCGTACCAGGACCCGCTCGCGGACGCACTAAGGCGCCAGCGCAAGATCGAGGCGGCGGCGAAGAAGAACCACGCGCCGCTGCAGGGCTCGCAGCGCACGCGCCCGTCGCCGTTCCTGTCGACGCTTATGAACAAGGGCCCGGTCAACCCGCGGGACCACACGATTCTGCAGGCGGTGTGGGATGGCATGCTCGAGGGTCGATTTGTAAATGGCTCGCCGCTGTCGTTGCTCACGACGTATTTGGAGTATCATTTCAAAGGTGCGTTGCAGATTGCATACCTCGACGAATCTCTGCTAAAAAGTAACGCATATATAGACGTTCGAACACACCCTCCTATTATTTACACATTTCCGCCTACGGCGCCTAAACCTGCAAAGTGGGACGAGGAGGAGGATGCTGCTCCGAAATCACACACTTCCACCGCGTCTAGCTCGGACACAGACGACGTCCGCGAGGCCCACCGCTCGAAAACCTCTTCGACAAAGTTTGACCGCGTGGAGAGTTCGCACTCAACAGCGACCCCAACCAACGATGCTCAGCGCTGGCTCTCGATGCAGGGCGTCCTCGCCCGCAACTCGCCCTACGTCACTTACGATGGCTCCCGCGGCTACGCGTACTCGCCGTCCAAGGTCGCCGCGCTCAGTCGGCCCTCAACGGCCAACAGCGACAAATCGAGCCGGCTGACCATCACGATGGTCGCGCCGACGGCAAAGACGGTGCCCGCGTCGGGCTCCGCGCTCGCGGTCAACCTCAACTCGCTGAATCTGCACCTGACGCTGCGCGCGAAGGAGATCGTCGCGTGCTCCGAGTCGATGTGGGACTGGGTCGCGGGCATGCAGGAGGGGCCCGAGGGTCAGGAGGCGCGCGCTGCGCTCACACGGGGCGGCCCACCGGGCTCGGCGCGAGTGCATGGCGCGGACGCGGGCGACCAAACGGAGGAGTTGTACGCGACGCGGGCGGTCATTCTCGACATGACGCGGGACGATTTTGACCGGCTGCTGTGCAATTTCGAATGGTAAGCCCCGTGCGCCTCCATGCGCTTCCTCCAGATGACTGACCTGTATTGCGCTAGGGATATGCTGGACAAGGCCTCGGTGGGTCATGCGCTGCAGCAGCAGTTCAGCTGGCAGACCTTCGAGGGCGTGCTGCTCGCCGACCGGAAGGCGTACGACCAGGCGTGCGAGAAGTACGACGAGTGGGAGGAGAAGCAGCACCAGCTCAAGCTCGAGGCGGCAGCGGCGGCGGAGTATCAGGCGCGCTCGATGTCATCGCCGGGGCTCGCCCTGATGTCGGCGGACGTCGCCGCGGGCGATGCCAGCCAGATCGCGCGATCGCAGAGCAGCCCGCAACCGTCGACGCGGTCGCCCACGCTCGCACCGTCGCTGCTGACCATCATGCCCGGCGACGCGAGCCCGCCCCGCGCGTCGGGGAAGCGCGTACCGGACACGGTGACAGCGGCGTCCTACTTCGGCGAGGCGGCGTCGAGCATATCGGCGTCGTCTTACCATGTGCCGCCGACAGAGATGCTGAGCCGGACAATGCGGGTGTTCATCGCCTGGAAGGCGTCATGACCACGGTATTAGCGGGTCCTCTCTCCAGCATCGATGTTGGCGCTCTGACCGCGCCATCTTTTTCGCTATACCGAGAGTAAACCCGCGGCACACCCACGTACTGTCTTCCCTTCCACCCCTCCCTTGCCCGTGACGACATATTCTGGCAGCATCTGTTCGTGTCCCTGCTTGGATGAATTGAATCCCGAATTGTGGGAGTAGGGCGCTGCCCACCCTTCGCCATCTGTCGCTCGCTCTTCTAGGCTGTTCTTTTGTTCTCGCTCTGATTTCATATGCACATTGACTTGATCATTCCCCCCGCCAACGATAACCACCTCGGCCCCTTCGACATCTCGCCATCCGCGATCGACAGGATATATAACACCTCCTGTCTATCCCACTCCGCGCCACTCGAAAACTACACTACACCGCACTACACCGCAACCCGTTCCGCATTCGGCAAAACCAGGCGCCACCCCATTCTGGGCCGATTCCGCCTTTAGGCAGCCCGACGGCTGTTTTTTTTTGATTATTTCCTTTTCAGCGCGCGCGCGTTTTCGTGGGTGTTTTCTGGCTGCATTTGCTCGGTGCCATCACCGCCTCGCTTGCGCGTCCGAGGATGGAAGATGAATTTCCGTTTCTAGTCGACAACATTTCATTTCATTTTTATCATTTCCGCCCCCCCATCCACTAAATTCTGCTGCTTTGTATTCTCTCATCTTTTATCCCTTCTGGATATGGCATATGATCTCGTGCTCCCTATTTTATGACTATATTATCTATCGCCCCCATGTTGATCTCCTTCCTATCACGATCTGATTCTTTACGACCCCGCTGCTGCTCCCTGTTGTTTGTGTACCGCTTTCCTTCTCGTGCTGCTGCTGCCCACCTGCTATTATTACATCCAACCAACCATTTACGCCGTTCCTATCCAAACAAAACCATGCATCCCGTGTGTATGTACTACTTACGCCTGGCCCGCATCGTACACCCTACCCTACCCCCGGATCCGAATCCTCGTCATCATCAGCATTAACGGCCACCACCCGCTCGCGCGGGTGCATCGTAAGCGTAGCATATGTAGTATACATAATCTATTTCAACGCGCGTCCTGTATGTATAGAGTCTCTACAATACGTTCGTATTGTATTGTATTGCACGGGGAGCTGTTAAGACAGCGGTGCCGGTCGGTCGGTGTCCTCTATTCTGCATGGCATCCATATCTCCAGCCCTTTGATCTCGCAGATGATGAAAGCAGGCTGCCACCACCTGAGAGCGCGCTGTCAGATGGCCTACATACTTACACTAGTAAGTACTTGTTGTTCCCCGGGTGGCGGGCGAGAATCGACTAGCCTGTACCGGTAAGTAGTGTGCATGCCCTATCCGAGTTAATGCTGCCTTATCGCGTGCCCTCGAGGCGTGTTGGGGCGCGACGCCGTCGTCGGCGATGGCACACCGCGCGTGCCACACGTCTGTCTGGCTATCTCGGGAAGGGAAGGGCTGGCGCCTAGAATCTACGTAAGGGCAGCGAAGCCAAACACTGCGCGACAGCTGATGGTCATGGACCATGACATTTACCGGACGCAGGGACGCGCTGGCGCGGGTAGGGTGCATGGGCCCCGCGCGCTGCGCATTGCGCATTGCTCGTCCGCGATAGCATGCAGAGCGATGCGCGTCGCGCGCTGCCACTGTCAGTGGGCGGCACGCTACTTACTTACCTGCTTACCGGACGGCGCACCCACACCCATTGACATGGGGAGGACTCGGCGAGCTAGATTACGAAGGAGGGGCGCTAGGGCTGCGGCGCCTCGGGGGCGCCTGATGTGGTCATGCGGGGGGGGGGCCAGCAGCGGCATCAGCGCACGATTTGAAGCGGGCCATCCATCAGACACGCAGATCAGAGATGAGCATGGGGGGGGGGCACGCCCCGCCGGCCGCAGTAAGTACGCCCCCCTGGTCCACGGGGTGGAATCCCACGCGACCCTGTGCAACCCTGTGCAACCCCCACGCGATCCTAGCAACCCGCACCGCGGATTCACTGATTCGCGCAATCCTAAGTGTGATGGCGTGACTGAAGCGAGGGGGGGGGGAATCTGCGCGCCGCGCTGGGGCCGCACGCGCGCGCGGCGGGCACGAGGCTGGGCAATCGGGAAAATGTGTTTCCTTTTGCGCGCCGGGGGCGCCGGGTGCGTGGGAGCGGTCTAGGGCAGCGCGAGGAGCCCCCCTGGGCGCCGCCGCGCTGGGCGTGGGTTGCGTGCGGCGTGCACCCGACCGCCAGCCGCTTGCGGAGTCGTTTTCCAGCCCGCACTGGTGCGGATGGGAGGACGGCACGCTGGAGGACTCGGAGGAGGGCTGTGGAGCGAGCTAGACAGCCGCGCCATTGTGTGTGTATGTGCCAGTGGTGCCATTGTCAGTGCCGAGATGGGGCTTACAAATGAACAATGGCGCCGAGATGTTTGTGGTCCGGGCGCTGACTGCGAGACAAGACACCCAAGCGATTGGGTGCAGCAGTGCTCGGTGCGGCGTGCCATGCCGCTTCTTCCTATCTATAGCGTCGTCGTCGGATCTCACCTCCAGCGTGCTTCCCAAGTACTTTGTACTTAATAATAGCGCGAAAGAGGGTCGCTTCCTTTTCGTCCGACTCGCGTCACTGCAGCCCCGTCCGTGCCCGAGGGTGCCCGCAATGGCGCTATTTGGAGACGCGTTCGCCTGTGATTAGCCAAATATGACGCCAAGAATACGTTAGTCCCCGCCACACAGCGCGCGGCCGTCGCGGTGCTGCAGGCCGCCGCGCGCTCGGGACGCGACGCGTCTTGCCTGTAAAGGCAGAATTACTTCCCGATGCGGCGCAGCCCGGCGTGGCCGACGCGCATCCAACTGAGGCGCATCTGTCTGCGCCTCGCAGTCTTCCAAGTCTGCACCAGGAAGCAGTCCTCGCAGCACCAACCCCGCAGCCCTACCTCTCTCTCTCCAGCAGAGCTCCCGGGTCTCCCCTTCTACCAGGATCCAAGCAGCGCCCGCCCGCGTCCCGGTAAATGAGCCGCTCGCCTTCATATATCCGCCACGCTGCGCCGGAGCTGTCATCTATCCCATTAATCTTACGGGAACTGTCCGTGAACTCGATCCTCGCGCTTCCATTCTTCCCCAGGCTGATAACCACGGGTACGCCCACTGATTGACTTCCTGCTTGACATCGCCTTATCTGACAGTGTTGCAGGCATCCTGCTTGATCCAGGACTTCTCTTGGTAAGGATACATCCAAGAGCGACGAGTATTGCGTCATCCCGGCGTGAGAAGCAGCGCGCCGCCCGCGAAAAAAACCCACAATGCCCTATGCGCGCCTGCGGGCGCGCACACAAGAACAATAAACCTGACAGAAGTCGCTGCACCCGAGGTACGCCGCTCGAAATTAATTAACGCGTGGTGCCATAGTGGTCCAGCAGTCGATCCCTGCGATTCTCCTGCGCGCGTGGGTGCCGTCTGCACAGCGGAAACTCACCAGGCCAGCGCAGTCCTGATCTGAAACACCCCCACCTGCAGATCCTCAGCTCGCACGAGCGCACCCCCCCTACCCGCCCGCCCACTCCGTCCATCGCACAATCTATAGCAATCCCTGCACCTCGCGCAGCGCAGAGACCGAATCCCAGCAGCCACGGACCAGCGGGGTCCACGGCCGCCACGCCCCCACGCACAGCCTTCCATTCAGCGAAGCACACCCTTCTCCCTGCTAAAAATTGCCACCACGCACACACACACCCCTCTCGCGCTGCATCGTGCACAGATGCGCGGCAGCACTCGTCGCTAAGCACCCCGGAATCGGAATCGATGCGCCTTTAGACACGCGCACCGTACGAGAATAGCACAGAGCGTCGCGCGCGCACTCGTACCATTGTACGCAGCCTGCAGGGCCTTATCTCCACCTCTTCTCTGAGAGGCCTCCACGCTGGCGCGCGTTCTCCCTGGGAATCGCGCGCAGCGTCTCCCGAATACTAGCGCGCCAGCGCTCCTTCATGCGTATGCACACCCGCACACCCTTCGGAATTGCAGCGCGCCATCAGGATTCCCTCTCCATACCGGTCCACCATCGAACGCGTCAATCCCGAATCCCGCCCGTATGCAAATTGCAGTGCACTGCCAGCGCGACGCCCGTCCAGCCTGGTTGACCCACTGACATGAGCGATCTCCGAATCCCCCAACTTGAACGGCGTGGGTACGGCCATCGGTGCCCAGCCCATGACATCAGCATCAGCGATCACCGTGCACAGCGTCTGTCAAGGCACCATCCATCCCGCGCCGTAAGAGGTCGTAAGAGCTGCGTGCCTGCCCCGCATCCGTTTGCGGAAAGCAGTCCACAATGACTTAACCCGCATCCGTGCGTGCCGCGGGGCGCGCGGCGCGCCAGAATCGCACCCCGCCAGCGATCGCAGCGAACTTACGCAAGTGCGACAAATACTTCTGCGTCCTTAGGTCACTGTGTGTGCGAAGGCCGCATGTTTGAGTTCTCCGTCTGCTTCTGTGCTGCCTGGCGAAAATCACCGACCTAAATCCCAACGGAGCGCCGACGGCGACCACTGTGTGTCAGTTATAGTGCAAGGTCAATCATCCCTATGCCACTGTGTTCTTTCAAGATGAGATAGGATCCATGCACGAACAGAAATAACATGAGCCAACCTGGATCCCAGCGGTATGAATGCTTCCCGCCAGAAGCGGTTGGTGAGGGCATCTATGTCATATTTATCAGCATCCCTAGTGATGATATGGATGCGAATTGCCAGGCAGTAGCATTTGTTTCTGGTGCTTAGTGTTCACGGCCTTAAGCAGGTCTTGCCCTGTCTTGACGCGGGCCGTCAGTGTTATTTTAGCAGACTGGACCTCGCCAAGCCTGCTTAGTTGTCCAAAAGTTAAATGCGATGAACAGTCCGGGTCGAAAATCGTTTCATCGATGTTCTATGCGCCTTGGAAACTGTGGCAACAGGATTATCAACCCATACGGTCGCTAGGGCGTGCCACGGCGTACCAGGTATAGATTTTTATAGACGCTGTTCTTGAATGCTGGGTGCCCAAGTAAGGCTAAAGTCACAACGTCCTTCCCACCGGCAATAGCCAGCGATATATCGATCCGTTGAGCTGACATCCCTGATCGTGCCTCTGCGTCCAGAACATCCTGCCGCACATCACGCACAGCATGATGTACTCGATATCCGTCAGATATTATGCCGTAGGCATATGTCGCATCTTCTTAAGTCTGAGAACATCTATCTAAAGACCAATTAGGTATTAATATAGACTTTTATGTTGCCAACCGGCGTACCTTGGATTCCGGATTCCAGAAAATAATGGACAGAGCACGAAACCCCAGAGACTGTGGAACGTGCGTGCGCGGACCTGTGTGTCTCTGTGCTGACTTGAATTCAATGTCATCATTCAAAGGCACGCGCGCAGCATATAGGCATATGGCGAATAAGGGAGGGCGCTTGCCGCTTCAGGCCGATCTCTGTGAGACATTGAATATCAATGCAGAAGAACAAGATCGGTATGCGTTCAGTAATATCGAATGGATGAACACGCAGCGCCCACCTTCCGTAGTCGATTTTTTCTGCATCCCAAGCATGGACCCAATGCGGATATAGGGCATCTTAGCTAAGGCTAACGGTAGCAGAGGATACTGAATAGATAAGCACATGAGCAGTCTTACCATGGCTATCGATCGCCCCGCAGTTTAACATGCTCTGCGGGATGTGTAAGTAATGCCCGTCATATCTCTGCTTGAAGGAGACAGTTCAAGCTATCTGTTGCTCTTCTGCCACCTAGTGTTAGCGCCCCGGAACCGATGCAGCTGATGCCAATTTGACGCCCACGATCGTGCACAGTCCGATTACAATGGGAGCCTCGGAAATGCGGAAAGAACTTCGCACTGGCGTCAAGAATAAACAACATTGGCAAGTCTCCTTTGCGTTGGGCGAATGGACGGACCATGAGAGTTTTTGACTACGACGAACTCAATCCTGGCGTGATGAGAGGTGTCTGTGGACGGCCACGCCCCATATCCGGACAGGAATGGGGTCACCAGACATTGCTATGCATAGAAATGCGTATATGAGTAAGGGGACATCACGACAGCGAAACACAATAGGATTGACCTCAGGTGTAACTTCTACCACCGAAAATAGATTGCAGTTTGACAAGGAAATGAATGTGCGCATTTGGGGCCTTCGACAGTAGCTGCAACAATAGGTAGGCACCATGTGGCGAAAGAATCGGACGGGATGTGTGCGAGAGCGTCTACTCATAGCAATTCTTGCTTTGCATTACGAGAACGTGATTTTGAATTGCGTATATCACCCAAGAGGTAGTAGATAAAAAGCTGTCAACATTGCGTCAGTTGCGGTCTCCTTTTCATACAATTTGCATACCTCTGAATGTGTCTGTGACCTCGAGGTGTTCTGAAAAAGTAAGGACTGGGGGCGGCCGTACAGTTTGCAAGATACACCTCGGATACATACTATGCGTACCGGCGATCAACCTGGACAACGCCCATGAGAAGCCATCTGACAGTCCTTGGCTAGAGCTCTTCCATATGCCGTACCGCAGCCTCCAGAGCGCGATCCTCTGCCATCGCGCACGGGGGTAGGGCCATCCGACAGCAGCGTACAGGATCCGAGTTGCGCACGGGCGCGCAGGATTTCCATCTATGCCAGGAATCGCATTAAGCAATAAAATCCCGATGTGGCGAGCAGTTGTCATGGCGAGCGCTGCGATAGGCACGGGTATGTGATGCATCCGGGGCATTAGTCAGAGCGCTGGTGAAGGCGCCGCGCCATGAATGATGCGCGCGTACGCACTCGCGCCACCCAAGCTATCCAACGCTCCACTGCTAAGACGGCTTCTTGACAGCCTGGTCCTGATGATATCAGTGATGACGGTGGGCGGATTCAGAGATAGTCTTACCAAATCGTATAGTAAAAGCGCCCGTATGATTTGACTTTCGGCGCTATTTCAGTGCTCTGCGGCCTCGCACCGCCGTGCGTTCAGTCGGATCGGCCATGCAGCGTCGAGGGTATCATAAGCACCATGAGGTCAAGCAGGGCGCGCAGGTACCGGGTTCAGCGTGCCGCGTCTGGCGGTAGGGCTAGCGCACCACGCAGTCATACGCGGTCGTCTAGTGTGGGATCCCGGAGCCGGGAGGATGCCAACAAACGCGCATATATGCGCACGGAAGACACAGTGACGGATCGCAAAACGCTGAGAAAAGAATGTGATAAATAAATATAGTGTCAGCGATAACGAGGATATGGATTCAGAGATGAGGTATGCGCGCCTGGTATCTCTCGCTTGGTTCCCTCCGCGGCTTCGCACAGCCGCGCGTCGCGTCGCTGTCTGTAGTAGAGGGTCCTAGAGCGAGGCTTAGATTGTGAGTCCGGCGCACCGCGTCCATGCTGCGACGTGGCTAGCAAGTTCAGGTACTAGTCCACGCAGTCATACCCAGTTGATGCCAACAAAAGCGCATATATGCGCATGAGAGAGAGGCCCGCTGGCCTCTTTCTCAGACCATATGTATGCCAGCTAGCAATCTGTCTGGTCTGGCCTAGAAGAAACAAGGTAAATGATAAATGAGTATACGCCGTAACACACCTCCATAATCCCACAAACGCGAACCTCAGCAGATCCAACGGCGCGCCGTCCAGGTACTGAGAAGCCCGCCCCGCCCCGCGCGTCCACTGTCCACAGGATCGGACACGTCGTTGCAGCTCCGCCGCGGCCCAGACCCGTCCCGGGCCAGACTCACAGACGTACAGCGCACACCCCACCTGGCAGTTTGAAGCCCCGCGGCATGGAAGATGCCAACACGCCCACTCCACGCATGGGAATGAGGGAGAACAGCGCTGAAAGTCAAGAAGCCATGAGCACAGCGCCTGCACACCCCGACAGTCCACGGACCTTGGCTCCCAGTACGCGTCTAGCAAGGAGAGCAGTACTCGTACGGGCCCACACATGCCTGATGGCGCGTCGGACACGGTGTGAGGCGCCCACAAAGGCCTGTGCGTCGCGTGCCGGTCGAAGGACCCGCATATAAGCAAGCTGGGTACGAGTCAGAGCTTACAGGCAGAAGGCAAGAAGCGCGCGAGGCAGGCAAAAGGTATGCGAACCCCACAACCGAATCGAGAACTAGAACAAGTCACGTCGTGGCAAAACCCCATAATTCCGGGGCGGCGCGAAATCCCGCCCCCGCCCACCCCAGACAGTCCAAAAGGAATATTGCCTATCGTGGCTGGTGCTCCCAGGCCCAAATGCGTCCACGCATATATATCGGTCGCGCGCGTCGCCGTCCTGCTATACTGGGCCATCGCTATATCGGTCGTCTGCACGCGCGCCCCGGCGGCGATTGATCAAATCATCACGATCGTGCGGCTGCGTTTGGGACCGATGACGGCGTGTATAGGCGCTGCCGCGAATTCAATTAACGCAGACGCTTCGGGGCATTAGCATCGAGATTTCCGCGTGTGTACATACTTTTATACTACAAGTGGTCACGATTTGCCGCCCGCATACTCAAACACAACGCATACATCACAGAAAGAGAGAAAAAAAACCTGAGCTGATCTGCGGGCACGGGAAACAAATGCAGTGATGGGATAGATGGAATTGGAGGTACCGGGGCAAAAACCAGAACAGGAAAAGAAAGCTAATATCTGGCCTCACAGCCAAGTAAAGGGACATATACTGTGATGGGGTGTACGCTACCGAGGAGAAATCAAAAACGCACGCGCGTGAAATCGGTAAAGTAGTACTAGGCGAGGGAGGGTCGACAACTGTAAAGGGACGGTAAATCGTATATCATTTGTATCAGAGAAATCACAACAGGAGAGGATGAGAGGGCAGCATATGGAGAGAGTTTCAAGAAACAAGGAGGCCGAAGGGGGAGCGTGCAGTCACTGACGACTGCGCTGTCGAGATGTGGAAAAGTTACGCGTACAGATCATCAAACAGGTGTGTGATAAGAGCAGGGAAAAATTGAGCCGCTTATCGCCTGCCATAATGTTGGCTGACTTGCTGCTGCTGCTGGGGCCCACCCCAGTGGTGTGGCTGCTGTGTGGCTGCTGTTGCGAGATTACCGAGCGGTTGACCAGGCGCTCCCTGTGCAGGAGGCGCACCGGGACCTGGATATGTGTAGCCGCCAGTGGGCATCATGTGGGGGCTACCGTACATAGCAGGGTCGTGCTGCTGGTGTTGCTGGGGCTGGCCAGGATGGTGAGCGTAGGAGCCACCCGAGTACTGGGCCGGCGACGACGCCGGGACCTGCTGGTGCTGCTGCTGGGGCGACGTCGGCGAGCCAAGAGCGATCTGTGGCTGCTGCTGCTGGGGGTGGTGAGAGGGGTGAGCCTGACCCGAAGGAATGTTAAGTGGCGGCGGGATCGTGGCGTTGGGCGAGTGAGGTGAAGTAGCACCACGAGCAGGGGCAGGACCACTAGTAGACGAACCACGGCGACGACGCTTGTCACCAGTGGATGGGCGGCCACCATGGGCAGCTGCAGCATCGTCGTGGTGATCGTCGTCGTTCTCGTCCTCCTTGACAGAGGGCTGGCCACTGATGGACAGGCCGCCGGGGATATTGGCACTTGGAGGGGGACCAGGGATGGACATGGGCCCAGCTGCGCGATTGATTGGGGGACCAACAGGCATGTTCGAGGGCAGAGAGCCATGGGGTGCGTTGAGGCAGGCCTGGATGAGGTTCTTGCCCTCGGGCTGGGTGACGAGTGGCTGGAGCTTGGCGGTGGTGAAGGTGTAGACTAGTCCCGTCTCGGAGACGACGAGGAGCAGGACTTGTGTGCCGGTGAGGGTCGAGAGTTCGTACGCCTGGGACTGGGTGAGCGGGGTGGAGACGAATTGGGAAGAGATGTTACCTTTTTCATAATACCTGTAAATAGGCATGTGAGAAGCGGACTGGGGGTGAGACAGAGGCGACATACCAGCTTTCCTTTTGGAGAACGTTATATGACGTCTCGATTTGTCCTGGATGAATTCAATCTTGATCTTGCGGCGACCAGCTTTCTTGTCGCTCTTGGGTTTCACATCATCATCGTCGTCGTCGTCGGCGGCGCTGTCGACCGCGTCGTGGTCATTGATGAACGCGTCGTCGCCGACGGGGGGGCCAGGGAGGGGCTGGGCATGGGGGTCGAGAGGCCCTTGGTTGCCGGGGAGGTCGGTGCGCTGACGCTTGTTGCGCATTGTGGGGGACGTTGGGGAGAGGGCGGGCTTCTGCATGTCGAGGGCGTGCATTGGGAGCGATGAGCGAACAGACGGGACGATGGCGGTTGGTGCAGGCGCAGAGAAAAAAGGGACTGACAAACTGAGGATGGTCGCTGGGCCGGATGGGCAGCTGCTTGAGGACGAGCTTGGAGTTACGGAGTCTGGCCGGAAAAGGAATTGGGTGGAAGGGCAAAACGGGAAGGTTGATCTCGTAGCGTTTTTGAGGTCTGCCCCCACATAAACGCACGACAACACTGCGACAAACACGCCGTCAACAACAACCCATTGGCTCCCGCCACTGCAATCCGGCCATCTCCGGGCTGATCCCACAGACCGCCGCGTGACCGGTCCCTGCACCTCCGTCCATAACGGGCAACTGATAAAGCGGGCATAATTTCCGTTCCCGGTCGCCCAAGAGGCGCCTGTGTCCATTTTGGGGTCTCCCAGACCACATGCCCCGCGATTCCCGCCTCCGCAGCAGCCTCGCCTCCCACATCTATAATAGAAAAGTCAATTATTACTAAACACATCCCTTGACATCATCGCCCTTTGTCTGCCCAACACACTAATCACTGATACAGAACACCGCCTCTCCCCGCCCTCCCCGCTTCCCCATCTGTTGTCCGGCCTCCAACAGTTAGCCCCGCTCTATCCACAGTAGTATGCAACTATATTTATTTTTGAGCCCTTGTCTATCAGCGTACCACATGCTTCTCGTCAACTGCTCCTCGACGCGGACATAATTACACTACTGAATAATGAGGTGTTATTAGCACTTAATCTAACATGCGGCCGCATCCCACAGAAACCCGCGCCAATTGCGGAAAACATACCGCATCAATTGTCAGCGTCTATGTCGCGATTGCGTTCGCGATCAGCGAAGCACGCACGATCGTGTTTCGTCGGCGCGCTCAAAGTAGCTCGCAATTAAGTGCCCATTGAATTGCTTCATTCAATTCAATTCAATGAACGCGAAGCCCCCACCGCGATACGAGCGCCGCTTCTTTCTCACGCACGCCGCTTGGCGCCCCCATGTCGTCCTGCGCCGACAGCCCCTGTGACATCCCGCGCGTTCTCAGCGCGCACGTAGGCCAGCCGGCGATCTCTTCACCTCGTCGCCAACCGGACGCGCCGGTATTTATACGCGCACCCGACACCGTCCTCGTAATCGCGATGCCTATTACCAGCCAACAGCCCCCGCGGTGCGGGTGGTGCACCTGCCACCAGCTGCCACCGCGCAGCCCGCCGGTCCTGGCGCATGACTGCGTGCATAGCACTCGACCACCGGATACTCGCCGCGCAGGTCGATAGCCCGGCGTGCGTGCGTCAAGTGACTCGCCTCCGCACCCGCGCCCGTATAAATACCCTCAGGTTCCGGGCACACATTGATGTGCTACTTATACGCGCATGGCACGGTCGGGCTTGGGATAGCGGCGGAACGCAATTCATTCAGCAGCACATTAACGCAGTGAATAACCGACCGCGCCGCTCAACGCGCGCAGCGCACATGCACGGTCCCGCCGACACCCTTGGGGTGTCCTGACGCACACACGCCGACGCGCTGAGGACCAGACGCGCTGCGACGCCCCGCGCGTCGGGGGCATTGGCGGTATATATATCTCGATAACGACATAGAGCGGCACCTGCGTATCAGCGCCGCCTTCCGCGCTTCTTCTCGGCCCTCCCAGGCGCCAGCCTCACTCCTCTATGGCGCGTTCGGAAGCGGAAGCGTCGATTGCATAAATACACGCGTTGCGAGATCGCGATCGCGATCTCAGGCAGGGGAACCCAAATCCTACGCGCGTGCGCCCGCGCACGGTCTACGGGCAGCGTCGACGCGCTCGCCTGCCTGCGCGCTGCTGGACAGAGCTAATAGCACTGCCCGCGCGCACTGCAGCGGGTGGTCTGAGCTTAATTGGCAGGTCCAGATAGTCTACGCCGCGCGGTGCCTGGCATCCCGGATCCCAGTCCCAACTTCCCCACTACTACTCAACGATACTCGCACCAAGTCACACTAGAAGCGCACCTGAAGCCCCTGTCGATAAGAGCTGCCGCTGCGCCCGGCCGCTGGGGTGCAGGCAGCACGCCGCGGCCTAAAATAAGCAGCAGGGTCCACGCAGGCCGCTTTAGGCATACTGAAGGCCCGCGCTGGGAGTGCGCCTACTTGGTGTGATTCACGGTGGAAAGTAGGGTGCAAAGCGCGGCACTGCACCCCACCGCGCAGGGCACGATGGGTGCATTATCGTGCCACAGGAGCTCCGCCCGCGCAGATCCCTTGAAGGGGAGATGCAGATCACCACGCACACTGACACGCCTATCACCCCCCGGCGTAAGTGCTACCTATCGCGGCGACGCGCGGAAAACAGGGCGCTGGATCGATCCCCTTGCGCGGGTGCATGCCACTGCGCTATATATACATTGCACAGGCCGCACAGCCCACCACCACTAATCATTCCTCCGTGCGCGCGCGCAGCGCGCCCGGCACCGCTCGCGGTGCGCTCATCTAGGCGCCGAGACCAATTAGGCAATATGCCCCATCACCCATACGGGATCAAACTGCGCCGGATTAGGGATAGGGCGTGGGGCAGCTGGGGGACCCAAGTGGTTCAGGAACGGGACTGCACAATTGAATGACGTGGGTACGCGGCAGGGCGTCTCTCTTTGCGAGCGCATTTGTTGTGCGGATACTGCGTTATGCCGCTTCTGGTGCTAGTTACCTCGCGCGATGCTTGGACGAGGGGCGGGATTCGTGGGCCCTCTTGGCAACCGCAGGAGGCGGCGCCCCGCTTTTTGCGACTTGCTTATGTATGCGACTCTGACTGGAGAGTGTTAGCATATCCCCTTTCTCTTACAATCGTGGTCAGCATTTGTTTGGGACTGTTTCTCATTTTTCTTGCATTTTTCCGCCGATAGCACATTATATTTATTCTGCGCCCTCTACTTACTTATAGCAAACTATATATTCAAAACCATGATCTGATGCCAGAATGAAGCTAGTAATCGCAGAATCATTGCGGTAACTTAAAAGCCGGCTACAGTAACTGTCAACGGTATTTGTGTGCTGCCCTCGAGGCATTGTACCGAAATCAGTGTGCAGAATGCAGGCTAGCTACTCGATCTCCGGCAACAATTTATTTAAGGCTATCAAACCATCTGACCTGTTTGAAAATGCATTCACTGGGTAGACACCTATAGTATAATGTCTGACAAGTTATAACTAGGCAGCTAAAGCCCCAAAAGACACATGGTTATTGGTAAGGTTGGAGATCTGCAAGAAATCCGCAACTAGCTCCGCGAAAGGCGATGTCTTTGCAGTTTCCTCGGGAGCCTGAGCGAGCAGATAATTAGCAAGCACTCGGACCTCAATTACCGTGAAACGCACCTGCAAGCTGACCCAGCCGGCCAATATCAGCACGGCGCCCGAAACGCCTCTGATTTGACCCACAGGCATGCCAAACATGACCCCAGGATAATGGGGTGTGATACCCTGCATCTTCTTCATGACTGTCGCGACCTCCTGGACGGCGTGTCCTTCCTTGGGTGTTAACACGGCTATCTCGGTGAAGGACGCGGCGACCGCTTCGCTAATGTCGGTGTCAAAGTTGACGTGGTAAATTGTGGGAGGGGCCGCAAACAAAAGCTTCATGCTCTCGCGCAAGGAACCATAGTCGTCTCGCCTTTTCATCTTCTCGTAGCTCTCATACGAGTCCCAGGCTGAGATTAGAGGCAAAAAAAAAGACATAAGGATTGATTTATTCTATAAATAGAATCGAATAGACGCACTGATGAGCATGCACACTTTGGTCGGCTCCTCAATCGCATATCCTTTCGCAATGCTACATAAAAGCGCCGTCGTCAATTAAAAAATCAAACAAAGGGGGGAATGATTTGCTTGCCTCAGACATCCTTCGACGCTCTTCAAATAGTCCAGCACGCCGTCAGCAAGTTTAGAATCAGCGAGAAGAGCAGCCGAAGCCGTGAACGACACCACTTCGACCGAGGCCATGTAAGCACTAGGATTAGTGAGCGACTGTATATTGGGGGAGTTAAAGAGGTAGAAAAACCAGAAAGCTAAATGTGATCACTGGATATATAACTCTTTTGCTTCAAACGATCACGCCGTGTTTTCGAAAAACGTGCAGTCTCGAACGACGTTAGCGACATCAGTAAAAAGTCAGAAACAATGTAACGCATTGCAGCCACCCCAATCTTTGTAACGGCCTTATATTAGCCGATAAATA
>JAEKIV010000160.1:5269-62520 GCA_016801325.1 Hypholoma fasciculare | reverse complement strand
GTGCCCGATGCCGACTTGCTCAGTCCAACATTTATCGCGAGATGGGTCGGTTCGAGGACGCCGAGCGGTTATCTAGACTGGCGTTGAACGACTTCCAGAAATTTGGCGATCTCAAAGGCCAGGAACAAGCACTCGCCGCCAGGGCCTCTATACTGAGCGTCAGTGGCAGCCCCGACCTTTCAAGTTCAGTCCTACTTCAGAGCCAGGAACTCAAAGTGTTACATTTAAAACGCAAGGAGATCGAGAAAGACACACAGGCGGGAATCAAGGCACTGGAAACGTTCAAAGTGCAAAACGGAGTGGCACCTCACCATATCGCCTCTATCCACATCAAACTAGGGACCCCAAGCGTCTACATGGACGAACCGCGTCTGGAAAGCGCACTGAAGCATCTTCACCGCGCACAGGAGATTTATTCACAGACGGGAAACGCCATGGGTGAGGCGACAGCTCTTTTCCACATCGCCTACGGGTACCTTTTACAGAATCAGCTTAGCAGTGCGCGGAGGATGGCCGAGAATGGGCGCGCACTCTGCCATGCCGTAAGCAGCCAGATCAGCAAGGGAGAGCTACCGTCTAGCGAGGGAATGATCTTCACCGACCAGAGCCTCGAGCCAGAGATGCAAGCTGTGTTCCTGACGCTCCTGGCGCACATTTGCATCCACGAGGATTGTTTGACGGAAGCGAAGAAGCTCCTCAAGAAAGCAATAAGCAAAAAGAACAAATTCTCGGTCAATCCGTCCATCAAGCTGGGGTGGCTGTACATTCAGCAAAACAGGCTCGACAAGGCGGATGCGGTATTGAACAACGTGCTGAAGCAATGCCGTGAGTGGAAGTACACCCAAGAAGAGACCGAGGTTATCGCGTTCCAAGGCATTATCCAGCTACGTTGGGTTAATCTCGACCAGGCAAACGAAATGCTTAAGCAGTCCCGTGAACGGGGGTTGGTGCTCTATTCAGAAGTCGATGTCATCAAGGCGCTCGCCGACGTGAACATTCAGAAGGGCAACCTGAAGGTTGCAGAGGAGCTCTTGAAGCACGCTTTGTACGTGCAGAAACACATCAACTCGGCATTTGGACAGGGAAACGTTCAGCGCAGCATGGGCAACTTGTATTTCCAACAGGGGAAGTTCTCTGAGGCGTTGACCGCCTACCAGCAGGCGAGGCAGCTGCATCACGTAGCGCAGTGGAGGTCGGAGCAGATTCAGGATCTTGCGCGTATCGGTGACGCACACATGCAACAGGGAAATCTGGCGCTTGCGGAGGATGCGCTTGCAGAGGCGCGGCGTCTTCAAAAGCTGATTCCATGACCTCAGAACGAGTGGCCAATACGGCGGCACATTATTGACACTGTCCAGGAGATTGAAGATACGCATCAGAATTGGAGCCAGGGTTACGCTATGGATGATTTCTCGTTTCCACTGGACCATATTATGGACGGAGTATTAGTGGACAGGAGTCTACCACTTACATAGGAGAAAGCACCGGTTCAGCATAAAGTCTGTGGTGCTTTATTGGACATCCATCAGTGGAGTTGTCCTCATGCCGCTATAAATTATCGGAGGGGAGCAGGTATGGTCATGTCGTGGCATGGGGCACAAACAACAGGGCGCGATGGGAAGAATGGAGAGCGCACATGTACTAATGGACTTTTGAATAGGTATTGTCCGTATTGTACTTCCGGGTAGCCTGTTCCGCGAACTTCCTCAGGAAGTGGCCTTCAAATAATACCACACGATTTGCCAACAAGTAAACCGCAGATTAGTCATTTCACCATCCGACCTCGCCCGGACAGTGTAGTTCTTCCATTGGATGCACCAAATACTTCATGTATTATGCAATTGTGCGACCTTGTCGGGGCTAAATGCAGAAAAAGTATGGCCAAATTTGGAACACCGCATACTTGTGCCCTGGAGCGCTTCCTGTTCTCGCAAAAATATTGCTTTCCGTAGGGTATATCGGACTGAAGCGCATCGGGTCGTGAAGCCGAAAGGCGAAGTTTTACACGTTAGTGTACTCCTATTGAATAGGATGAGTAAGGAAAGCGTACACACTCTTGGCGCCAGCTTGAATAAGTATCAAAAAATTCCTCTGAGGAGATAGCCAAAAAACCGTTCTCCGGTTTGAATCCCGTCGGAGAAAAATGACCATGTGAAACACACATCTCGTTCTGGACGAGCCCGAATTTATCTATTGGAGGTATAGGACAGTTGGAGGAAATACCTATATGCTCTCCAGCATGGTGTCACGGTTCGCATGTAAGGTGTTTGAGGGAAGTCGCCGCATTTTCTATGTTTTTAGTATTTTATAAATAATCTGCCTTCCATTTTGTTATCAGCTATTTTCTGAATGTGCTATTTTACAACATCGGAGGACGATCTTAGCTATTTCTAGCAATCTGATTCACTACCGGCTGAATCCACCAAACGGGGAGATTTTGTTGGTAATACAATAGGGGATTCCCAGCCAAGAACAATACGCGAAAATGTAAGAATCACTAACATACTTGCATAGTTTACGAACACGGCAACACTGTGATTAAGCGTTGAAATGTTGACGTTGTATTAGTCGATGCCTACCATTTACATCTTGCCAACCATGTGCTTATTTATACTACAGTGCATGAACTCTGAAGCTGGAAGTATCGTCAGTGCACCTCTTTCATGCCGCGGTTAGCTGGAATTAAAGTAGATATCCATACTGAACATGTATAGAGCACTGCGCCACTCTAGGGACCGGTGTTCAGTAGTATTTTAACATGACGCCCTTGTCGTTCAAAGGAGAGTGACGAGTGGCATGACGGCTGAGTGTCATGAAGCCCCTCACTTTCGGCAAAATGGAAAGCGCATGATTACCCTAAGAGCACAGGAGGAGCTACCGGCTCATGTTCCGCTACCGAGCTAGCAGAATGTATTCTTCAACGCCTTTAAAAGTCGCGATGTAGCAACGCCGAAAACGTCAGTAAGCAACATGGCAACTCCTTCCACTGTCCCAGCGCTTGACCTCAACAACATCCAAGGTGACATCTTGTAAGATATCTATTTTTCTATGAGAACATATAAATGAATGTAGAATTACAGAGGTGGTCTACCGAAGAAGACCGAGACTTTCTTTTTATTTGAAATTATCAATTCCGCTAAATTTAGAAAAGATCTTAACAAATTAGTCACGCTTGTCAAGACCGTGGCCGGTGTCCTCAAAGACAGGAACGACATTGAGGACCACAAGAAGAAAAATCTCCCTGGTTTTCTTCACATGACCGGGGTCAATATCTCTTTTTCTCATCTCGGATTCGCCAAGGTTAGACGCGCGTCTATTTTGTGATGCCAACTTGCAGGCGCTGATGGACATCGACGCCATTGCAGCTCGGCATCGACGACAGCACTCTCCGGCCGCCTGTAGACGCTGACGCCGGAGTATTAGATCCTTTCGAACTTGGCCAAAGAATCGATGCAGTTATTAGCCTCGGGGACCCTAGGAAGCAAAACGGGGACCCAAAATGGGAAGATTCGTTCCTCCTCGGCAACATACACGGGCTCATTATCATCACTGGCGATAGTCATGCCTCTGTCAAGCAGAAGAAATCTGAGATTAAGGCAATCTTTGCCGCGGGAACTCTGGTTGCGTCTCTGAAGGAGATTATAAGCATCCAGGGAGACGTGCGGCCTGGGGATCAGGCTGCACACGAGCAGTCAGTACATTTATTGCCGCTCATTTAAGCGCTCGTCTGACACGGCCGTCCAGTTTCGGTTTTTTGGATACCATTTCTAATCCAGCTGTTATTGGGTTTGACACGGTCATCAATCCTGGTCCCAAGCCTGTCGCTCCCGGGGTCATCGTCACTGGCCACCCGGGGGACCCTTTCGAAACAGGGAGAGCGGATTGGGCTAAGGATGGTAGTTTCCTAGCATTCCGGTACCTATTTCAGAAAGTCCCTGAATTCAACACGTTCTTGAAGAAGCACCCTATTCCCAAGGATGGGAACGGCACAGTGCTGCGCCTAGATGAAGGGAGCGAGCTTCTGGGAGCGAGGATGGTTGGGCGTTGGAAGAGTGGTGCGTGCTATTTTTCCCTCGTACAAGCTGAGCGGAATGCCTGAATTTTAATTTCATGATAGGTACACCGATTGATACAACACCGTTCGAAGACGCAGCCCACATTCGGCGGACAAACCCGCGCGATGATCTTGAGGTACCACCTGACGGCACCGAGCCCATCTCTGTTGAACCAAGTCGCATCATGCGCCGAGGAATTCCATTTGGGCCAGAGTTGACAGTACACGAGCAAGCCACCGGAGTCACGGAGCACGGCAGAGGTTTGCTCTTTGTCTGTTACCAGAGCAGTCTCGTTAATGGGTTTCAGAAGCTGCAGCAGGGTGAGTCGCTTATGAGGGATGAAGTATTACATGGTCTGAAATTTGCAGCTTGGTCAAACACCCCAGATTTCCCGCCTTTCGCGGACAAGCCTGACGAGATGTCTGGGTGCGCATTTCCGTCGGTGCTGGTTCACCCACCGTGCTTACGCTGATATGGATTTGAATCAGAGTGGACGCAATTATCGGCCAAGGCCCAAGATCGATTTCTGGTCTTGACCCGTTGAACCCGGAGGCGCAGCTGGCGATACCGAACTTTGTCGTCCCTCGTGGCGGAGAGTACTTCTTTGTGCCCTCTCTGCACGGGTTGAAAGCAATCATTGCAGCGCACGCTTGAGTGCTAGTTCAAGCGAAACGGCTTGAAACTATGGGAAAAAGATGCAGATGTAGTTAAAATAATGATGCTATCAGAATAAATCCAGCTCTTTCGAGTAAAGCTCACACTTCTCCAATCGACCGTAATCGCCAGCTGAAGTTGACGGACGGGAGGGAATCTGGCCGCATATGTAAGTATCGCATCTTGGGAAATCAACGATAGAGATGTTCCACTCTTCTAGTATCTTCCAGACCGCCACCTGGATCGACATCTGCCCGTGGAGTTGCGCCGCTCGCCCCGCTTTGATCTGCTGCAGCCCTCTCCTGAGCGCAGTGACCGTCACGTACAACGCGCAGCAGCAGCGCCACATTGGCAGCAGAAAACGGTGGGCTCCGTGGAAGCAAAGAGCTATCAGTGTGTCAGCCGGGACATGTAGAGTCATCGCTTAGACGGCCACAACCTGTTGCGGCTACAGCGGTGAGGTACCTGCGATAGTTGATGGTCGCGGTTGAAGCTGTGGTGCGGCCTGCTCGATGACAGAGACCAGTATTAGAGCGTGCGTCACCGAGCGAGCTGTCATTCGTGGCGATAATAGACGATCCGTGGCTTCCGGGAGTTGACAGAACTGCTACAAGCGGTTTGCCAGAGTCGATGAGCAGAGGCGCTCAAGTTCAGCGGCAAGAGCCGCTGAAATCAAAATGCGCAACACCTTGAACGGTTTCTAAATGACCCTGTAACTTCTCTAGTTTTTTAGAAAGAAAAGTCAGTGATACGTACTGGCAAAGCGCGGATTAAGGACGTTGATAATTCGTACCACGTATGTTTAAATTTCTCTCTCGAATTTCTAGAGAGCGTCGCCGCTAAAGGTATTCGCCACACCACAGACACGATTGCTGCGGTTGTAAGGTATCGCCACAGCCGCGCATGACGTTTAATTTCGAGACAAACAAGAGTGGGGACCAAGTCAGATGTTTGGTACCCCATAGTACGCCCCAATTACGCTTACCGGTGACGGCTGCGGGGAGCATTGCTGCGTTTCCCCATTTTCGGGCTTCGTGTGGGGAGTCATTCGAACATGCCTTTTCCACGTGCAGAAAATGAGGCGGTGAATCACCTTGAATTGCTGAACCTTAGTTTCAAGCTGACGCGATATTTCACCTATGGCGCTGCTAATAAGATATCTTTGAGTATAAATGAATCTGACAACAGATAGAGCTAAGGTATGGCCGTTTTTCGCAATATTCACGGGCGCTTAAGTAGGTGTGCACCGAAGCACGATGTGATGTGGAGAAGCCCTTAAAAAGCGCACAAGACGCGAAATGATCCTATGGGACTCCTCGTGTCCTTTTGGGGTTACTCATTCCTAGTCGTGTGCGGCTATGCGCTGGCAGGATAACCTGGGAATATAAGGAAGCGGCGGTTACGAAGTCGTATGGGCGACTAAACTTCTCACTATCAGGTGCGGATAGACTGTATTCGAGCAGGACTGATTGTGAAGCGGCGACACATATAGCGTAGATAGGAGTAAAGTATGATAACATGTGGTGATGTGGACGAAAGTGCAATGTCGAGTCAGCGTACCCCGCCACAGGGCCAAATAAGGATACACAGGTGACCGGCTGTGCCGTGCAGCACTTGGCCCTTATCGCGTCACCTCCGACTACGCAACCACTTCAACCGGGGTTGTTCTTAAACCACAACCATCCCCTCCCTTCCGCGGAACCTCCCTCCTCCACCCACCACCCACCCTACAGGATATCAGGCCTTCATTAGCCCTCGATTCCTATAGTAGCCCCTTTTACCCCACATGCGCTACTTCTTCACCGCCTCGCTCGTCGTAGCGAGCCTTGCTGGCCATGTCTACGGACACCGGCAAGCAGCGGAGTCGCCCTACGATGAGGGCCGCGTCGTTCGCCAGCGCAAGTCGCTTGGTTTCGGCCCAGACCACCCGCATGCCGTGTTCCACGCGAGTCCGTACCAGATTCAGACCAACGGGTTCACACCCATGGACGCCTCCATGGACCCCCTGGAAGTCGCGCGTCTTTTCGTGGACGATGTTCTCATGAACAAGAAGACGTCCAGCTCGTCGTACAAGATCCGTAGCGACTCGTACACTGACAAGAACACGGGTGTCACCCATGTTTATGTCAGACAACTCATCAACGGACTCGAAGTCGCGGACGGGGATATGAATATCAACATCAAAGATGGGATGGTATTGTCTTACGGTAACTCCGTACGTTGTTTCCTTCTCGAGACTAGTTAACTCGCGTGACTTACAACCTTATTCTATTGCAACCTTATCCTGATAGTTCTTCGCTGGTGCTATTCCTGAGCCATTCACCAATCCGACCGTGAACGGCGCGCGGGTACCTCTCCAGAAGTCCTGTGACCAGCTTCACCAGACCTTGCATAGCCTCCGGCGACCAAATGTCGTCGACTCGGAACAAGTCGTCATGGCTTCGGGAGCTAATGTGCCTTTGATGCAACACTTTTCAGAGACGAGCTGTTCACTCACGTCTCTCCCGGAAGGGTTCATGTCGGCCGACATTGCCGACTTCCGCCCGGCTCTCCTTGCCTTCATGGCTAATGCCACCCCCAAGCCTGATGTTGCTGACGACATTATGAACAACTTCGATAGCCACAAGGACGCCATGGAAGTGACCCCGACCCACCACTTCGCTTCTGGCGAAGCCGCCCTCGAGTTCGTTGTTGATAACGTCCCCGACGCGGTCAACCCCGTCAAGGCCAAGTTGGCGTATACCCAGGTTCCCAACGAGGCTGAGGACAGCACTGAACTCCACCTTGTTTGGAAGGTTTGTCACGCCCTGTCTGCTATTTTTGGACCGCCTGCTAACTTTTCGCTTAGTTCGAGGTTGAGATGGAGGATAACTGGTACGAGACCGCGGTCTCCGCCTCGGCTCCCCATGACATCATCTCGGTTGTCGATTGGGCGTCGGACGCGTATGCGCCTGTTCCCAAGCCTCCTGCAACGGCGGGCTCGACCTACAACGTCTTCAAGTGGGGCGTTAACGATCCCGAGTGCGGCGGCCGTAGTATCGAGAAGGAGAACTTTGACTTGCATGCGTCGCCCGTGGGATGGCATTCGATGCCTTACGCCAATGACCCTTCCATGAAGGGAACGAAGGTGGCCAACAGGCGCGATTTCAGGAACACGACCACGACCTGGGGAAACAATGTCGGTGTTTTATCTTTAAGTGAGAGGCAACTCAGCTTATCTCTTCACAGGTCTTTGCTCAAGAGAACTGGGAGGGCCAGAACTCCTTCATCGACAACTACCGTCCCGATGCTGGTAACGCTAAGGCCTTCCACTACGAGTATGACCCTCAGGAGACTGAGAAGGTTGATGCATTGGACGAGGCGAAGAAGTACGTCAACACCACTGTTGCCCAGCTCTTCTACACGTCCAACCTTGTCCACGATCTGTACTACCGGTGAGTCTATCGTATTTGAACGACCTGAATCTATATTTACCTCTCCCCACTCAGGTACGGCTTCGACGAAGTGTCCGGTAACTTCCAGCAGCACAACTTCGGCCGCGGTGGCGCAGAGAACGACGGTGTCATCGCGAACGCTCAGGACGGCTCAGGATACAACAACGCGAACTTCATGACGCCGCCCGACGGGCAGAACGGACGCATGCGCATGTACCTCTGGAACACCGCCATCCCGTACCGGGACGGTGACCTCGAGGCGGGCATCGTCATCCACGAGTTGTCGCACGGTCTGAGCACGCGTCTTACCGGCGGTCCCGCGAACTCGGGCTGCTTGGGCTGGGGCGAGAGCGGTGGCATGGGTGAAGGCTGGGGTGACTTCCTGGCGACTACTATCCGCAGCAACTCGAAGTACTCGGACTACCCCATGGGCGCGTGGGCGGCGAACCGCCCGAATGGGATCAGGAACTTCCCCTACTCTCTGGTGAGCCTCGTGTCGTTGCCGTGTGTTTCCGAGCAGTGGACTGATGAAATTTTTTGCAGGATGAGGACGTGAACCCGTCGACGTATAAGACGCTCGACAAGCCCGGCTACTGGGGTGTGCACGCTATCGGCGAGGTTTGGGCAGAGATCCTTTGGATCGTCTCGCAAGGCCTCATCGAGAAGCACGGGTTCTCGGACACGCTCTTCCCCCCTCAACCGCTCGCGGACGGCACGATTCCCCACGGCGATTTCTACCGCACGGACAAGAAGGGCGCGTTAGTGCCCAAGCACGGGAACACGCTTATGGTCCAGTGCGTTTTATTTTTATCCGGTCGTTCGGAGAGCAGCGCTGATTTCATTATGTTGTAGACTCGTGCTTAATGGCATGAAGCTGCAGACGTGCCGCCCGTCGTTCTTCGACGCACGCGATGCGATCATCCAGGCGGACCAGGTGCTTACTGGCGGTGAGAACTTCTGCCTGCTATGGACCGGGTTCGCGACTCGCGGGCTGGGCGTCGACGCTGAGGTCATCAACAAGACCCCCTGGGGCGGAGGCATCAGGACCAACGGGTTCACATCGCCGGTCGCCTGCGCGGAGCATAAGTAATCGCCGGTTCGGCCGTCCCTCGCGCAACGCAAGCCTGCTATAGATAACACCGCTTTGTGGATGGAACCCATTTATTGCTGACCCCGCTTATACAGAAACGCATTATACACCTACATATACAGATAACATACACCCACCTTGCATCTCCGAGTCGGTCGCTGTCTCGTACCCTATCGCATTCGTTTAGGCGTTGTACCATAGCCCCTTGTGTCCTCTTTATGTTCGCCGATATACGTACTTATATATACGCTTTGCTTTCAATGACATGGTATCTTTCTTAGTGGATGAATGACAGTGGACAGTGAGCTTGGAGATGGAGCAGGGTAAGTGCTTTATGCAAGCTTTATGTGATGCTACTTGGATGGAGGAAGAAGGGCGCAGAGCGCCCGAGGAGAAGCGTAGCGTCACCTGATGGCCGGATATGAACTTGAGATCGAGGCTGGTGAGTGGTGGTATAAATCGACGCTCAGAAATTCTTCTCGCCCCATCTTAATCGCACCGCTAACCACTCCACGCTATGGACGTCATTTCCAGCTTCAAGGATAGGGAAATCGCCAAGGTCATCGATCCCAGTAGGTATTTTCTTCGCACCTATCATGGGTAGCGATTAGATAGTTAGTGGCTGACGAACCTTGTGCACAGCCGTCGCGGCGTTCGCGCCGCTGCTTAAGGCGAAGAAGAACTTCATCAAGGCGATTGAAAAAAGGACGTTCAAGTATGGCGAGACGGAGAGGCACCAGGTTCGTACTAGTTGACGCGCCCCACCCACCCCTATTTGCCCATACGCGCGCGCTCACGGCGCATGCACAGCTGGACGTGTACTACCCCCCGCCCCGCGCGGACGGCGACGGCGATAGTAGAAAAGAGGCGACACCCGTGCTGTTCTTCGTGTACGGTGGCGGGTTCAACACGGGCGACCGCAGCATCGCGCCGCGCACGTTTGGACTAGTGTACGCGTGCGTCGCAGCGTTCTTCGCGCGGCGCGGGTGCGTCGTCGTCGTGCCCGACTACCGCCTCGTCCCGCACGTCGTCTTCCCCGGCGGCGCGGAGGACGTGCGCGATGCCGTGCGGTGGGTCGTCGCGCACCCGCCGTGCCTGCGGCTCGACGCCGCCGTCGAGGGCGCAGAGGCGGGTGTGGGTGCGCCGGGCGGAGACTCGGAGGACCCCGCGTTGGATAAGATTCTGCTGGTCGGGCACTCCGCGGGCGCGGCGCACGTCGCGACGATGCTGTTCCACCACGGCGTGCTGCCCGCCGACGACCCGCTGCGCGCGCGGATCCGCGCGGCGGTGCTCCAGGCGCCGCCGTACGACCTCGGCCCGATGACCGCTGCGTGGGCCACCGCGAGCGTGCACGCGGCGTACTGGACCTCGCTCGAGGCGGCGCACGCGGCGGACCCGCTGCACCTGTACCGCGGCCTGTCCGAGGCAGACGCGAGGGCGCTGCCTGCGCTGCTGATGGTTGAGGGCGAGCGCGAGCCGGAGTGGTTGATCGAGGCGGGGGATGCGTTTGCGCGGGAGGTGATTGGGAAGGTCGGGGTGCTTCCGCCGCGCGTGGTGGCGAAGGGACATAATCATATTAGTTTGAACTGGGCGCTGAGCACGGGAGAGGGAGAGGAGTGGGCGGAGGAGGTGATGGAGTGGCTGAAGAAGCAGCTCGCGTGAGCTTTGGTTTGGGGCATTTCTTAGAGGACTTGAAATGGACTCTATCTGGTAAACATCCAATTACTCATATTTCGTCATTTTATTTTACACCGAGGACATTTGGGGATTAGAAAGTGCGCCCAAACGTATGTGCGACTTCTTGTTGAGAATATTGAGTCGCACAAAGTGCGAATGTCCGATCACTGTCAGACGTTGATGAGTGCGCCCCCTTGGCTCATGTAGGTGGTATTACGAATCATAATCAGAAATAACTGTGCCAATCCCGGCCCCCTCTCCTAGCTCGACCGCCTTCGCGACGATAGCGCTGGCGATCGCCACGTCCTGCAGACCGACACCAACAGATTTGAATATCGTCACCGGGCCATCGAAGCCTGGCACGTCATGGCGCGGGCGCGTCACCGCCAACAGCGCGCGATAGCGCTCCAGGTCGACCTGCCCCCCCGCATCGAGCGGAACCAGCTCGCCGAGCTCCGTGAGCTGCGACGCGTCGAGCTGCGCGTCGATAAGCTCCCCAGCCTCGCTCAGGCATGCCGCGCGGGAGTCAACGAGGAGCACAGGCGTGACGTCCGCGCTCGAGGGCGCGTGGATAGACCGCAAGATGAGCGCTTGGTCAACCTCGTGCATCGAAGGCTTGTAGCTCCCGACCAGTACAACATGCGCACCAGTCTTGACCCATGATCCGGGAAATAGTGGCTCCGTGGCGGAAGTCGCGCACACAATGACATCCGCAAGGCGCACGTATGCCTCAACAGACGAGACGTCGGACATGAACAGCGAGACCTTGACGGCCGGGAAGCGCGCGGTGAGGCGGCTCTTGAGCGCAAGGGCGCGCTCGTTGAGGGCGCGGTTGACGATCACGACGTGCGAGATGGACGGGAAGTGGCGGATGTGGAGGTCGAGATGCGACGCGATCTGCTGCCCCGCGCCGAACGCGACAACGACGCGCGGGTCGGACGGGCCGACGAGGCTTGTCGACAGGAGGGAGCCTCAAGACGGCGCATTCAGCGGTCGCGGCAGGTGCAAAGACGCATGCACACACCTGCAGCATTGCGCAGCGCGGTGAGCTTGCGCGCGTTTATGACGGCTTTGGTCGCGCCGCTCTCTTCGTCGAGCACGAGCGTCGTCGCTGGGAGCCCGCGCGCGTCGGTGCGGTTCGGCACGGAGACGACCTTGATCGCGGTGTCGCCCGTCGTCGCCTCCCCGGATGCGGCGGCGGCGTCGGGCGCACCGATGCGCGCGGGCATGAAGAGCACGGTGTGATTACTCGTGTAGATGCTGGTGCGATGGGGCATGGATATGCCTGCAGCGCCGTCGTCCGCCGCTGAGGTTGTGGCGGCAGGTGTATAGGAGAGCCGCCCGAAGACCTGTGCCATGAGCAGCTGGAGCTCTTCAGGCTTGAATGATGCAGATACTGTGTCGACATCGTGCGCGGAGAGGACCAGGAGGGACATCGGGGGCAGGCAGTGGTACTGAGGAGAGGCCCGGCGGCATTATACTTGGGGCTAATCTACTAATCTTGGCACGGAGATAAGATAAAATAACACCAATTGCCCAGTTCGGGACTAGTATGAGGGATTTATGCAGTGGTGTGTGCCTACTCAGAGTTCTGTCCAGGGTATTTCAGCGAAACATAGAGCAGTGTCCAGTAGCATTATTTAATCTCGGAAAATTGATATGAAGAGATCGATTGAAACACATGTATATTGCATTTGCAGCAGTTACACCAGTACATTTATTCAAATTGCATTCAACGCGGTATAGATGCCAAGGTCCGTGGATACTCTTAACTCAGTGGGAAAAGATTGCAAGACATCCGTCGATCAAGAGGCTGTTGCAATAGTCGTCTTCAAGCCATTAATCGAAGGCGCGAAAAAGTATTCTCCGCCGCGAGGAATGATGAAATTAGGCATCGCCAAAAGCGTCTGCTCGTTCTGTGGGTCAAGTCCTGACATCGAGCGCACACCCTGGCCAATGAGTGGATCCAATCTAGATAGTGACCCAGGTCAATATCCCGCGCATGCATACACAACGAATAGAGGCACGCACCCAGGCTTCTCAGGCTGCGTCTCGAATGGCTGGAAGTCTGCATTATTTGCCCAGCCTTTAAATCGCATGCAGATCAGAAGCTGTGGCAATAGTAGGACGTGCAGAAGTACTCACTGTGCTGGAGGAACTGGAACCCGTTGAATAGGTTCGTCTGGTAGCACGCGAAGAGCAGGCCGCGCCCGTGCGCGGTCACCCCAGTCGCCTTCTCTTGTGCGGTCAGCTCTGGCCCGAACTGCACTCCGCGCCGCATGATACGGTTGCCCTCGACGGGGATCGAGACGCCGTTCGGCGCGACCTCGAGGTCATTGCGAGGGTTAGTCTTGCGGACGTGCGCGGCGAAGGGGCACTTGAGCTGGGAGTTGATCTCTCCCTCGAAGAAGAAGTTGTTGTTCCTGTAATATGTAAACGGAATGTGAGTGATCAGTGTGAATGGTAGGCGTGGGCGCTTAATTCTGACCTCGTGGGATCGGTGCCGAGGGCGGGATCATCCTTGAACGGTGTAATGTCGATCGGCGCACCTAAAGCGCTCGGCCATTAACAAACCGCCCGGTGAATGGGCGCTGATGTATGCAACGTACCGCTCTTCCAGCGCCCGACCATCCGCGCTCCGAGAAGCTCGCTCCCATCGGCTGGCTTTAGCACATTACCATTTCCGTCCTTGGGGATGGGGTTCTTCCCGAGGAACACGTTAAATTCGGGCACCTCCTGGAACAGATACCTAAAAGCGAGGAAGCTACCGTCCTTCGCCCAGTCCGCGCGCGTTGTAGTGTCTCCATTGTGGCCTGTGACGATAACACCGGGATTAACAAGCTTGGGGCCGGGGTTGATGACTGTGTCGAATCCCGTCACGACGGGGTTGGAGATACCGTCCAGGAATCCGAAACTAATATGACAGAAATTTATCAGTTACTGGGGTATCTCAATGGGTAATAATTACAGCTTACTGTTCATGTCCCGCCTCAGCGCCTGGGCGCACGTCGCCCACGATGCTGATGAGCTCCTTCAGCGACGCCGTCGGCGTGCGCACGCCGAATATTGCCTCGATCTCGAGACGAACCTTGTCGGTGGAGAGGTGGCTGTCACCCGAGATAATAATGAGTCCGTGCATGTTACCCTGCAAGAACGCCTCGTCCCAGTCTGGGTCGCCGTTGAGCTTCTGTGTGTCGCCGAGGTTTGTCACTGCGTCTACTTTCTGGCCGAGCTCGAAAGGGTTGACTGCACCAGTCGTTGGGTTCGCGGGGCGTAAGGTGCTGTCGTCGATTCCGAGCTATCAGCGTAAATTAAATTCCAGCGATGAGCAAACAATTTCATCCGCGGAAAAATAGACGCCCGCTGACCGTGGTAAACCCAAGATGGGAGAAGGAAATGTTGACGCCTGTCATTTGGACGAGGCCCGGCAACTTCTTCTTCTTGTGGTCGTCGATCGCCTGCCGGTCTTTGAGGACGCCAGCGACTGTCTTGATAAGCGGGATGAGCTTGTAGAGGTCCTTCTTGAATTTCGTGGCATTGGTGATCGTGAAGACGATGTAGGTCTCCGTCTTCTTGGGAAGGCCGCTCCTGCAGTGAGTGTTATTAAAGTCACTAACAAGAGGTCTTTATATTGCGTACAGGATATCGCCTTGGATGTTGTTGAGGTCAAACTCAGGAGGGGTGGGTGGTGTAGCCATGATTGATACTGATATTTTCAAGCTATTCAGTACCGACTTTTATAGTCATTTTGCAAGCTGTAGAAGGACATTGTACCCCGCATTGATGCAGTTTACGTGAATGACGGAGAATGTAGTGGTACGGATAGCCACTAGTCGCGATTTCCATTGTACTGGCGTGATCTACAAATCTTGCGCTATCCGCGACGCCCGGAAAACCATGGAAAGGAGCCACACCGCAGGGGTCATGCCACTGCCCACTTGACGCCAAGAATGTCGTAACGCGGTGATGTTGGCATGGAATGCATAGCGTGCTGACTGATGCGGTGGGCGGCATTGGCTGGCATGTCTATTGCAGCTCAATGGACTTCGGAGTGACAAGTTCTGCAGAGCTATTTTTAGACATGTCCAAGTCGACGCATCTCAATTGAAAATACGGTGTAAGTAGAGTACATAGATAGGTGTTGATTCGGAAGCGGGCCTTGCACGATACGGTGTTATGCGGTCCTTGTATCAAATCAGATATTCCTGCGCCATATTTACGTCAGATGGGCACGCAGACGTAACTAGTCGGTTGCGGCTCTGGCGGCGCGTGCGCCATCGAAGCTCCATCCACGGCGGCTCGATCGAACGCATTCTGCTTACGATATCGCACTTGGTTCAGCAGTCAGAATTAATGTATCACCGCCTTTTTAGATGGGGTATGACTCTCAGTATCTCGGCAGCGACAACCCAGACGTATCATTTGATGAGCGCCGTGCGTGCCCGCTGGGTAGCATACCTATTGCGACGATCTTGTGCGCAGTGGTGGTCAGGGCATCTGCGTTGAAATAGGTTATTTGAGTCCGCGTACGTAACTTTCTCCTTGATTCTGTTACGCCTCTCTCTACATATTTTAGCTGAAATGGGAACGGGCGCTCAGGCCGAGGGAGCAATTGAATCCTCGCGCTCCTCACATTCCCTGCACTCACGGGCTATATACACAATACTAATTCGTCACCGTCGTTCTGTGGCGAATATGATAGTAGAAGGCGCATAGTCCGATGATCCTTGGACTCAGGAGCATTAGAAACCAGAGAAGCTGAAGGTAATGGGCGAAGTTACCGCTCGAAGCGCTCTAAAAATAGAAGCGCGTCTGTTGACTGCCTGCATAGATTCGGCCCAGGAAGCCAATGTATTCGTTTCAAGTCTGGATTGGAAGCGCAACGTTACACTGTGAATTGCAATGTTCGCACTATTCCTGGATGTAATGCTATTCAAACCTCCACATACTCCTTGTTTATCATGATGCGTCACCATTGCCTTGGTGCAATTTACCCACCTACAGTTTGGAAACAATTTATCCCTGCATATTACTCTTCGAGGACTCGAAATGCACAAAATACGTTACTTCCCTTCATTCTGCTTAGAAGGAGACAAAGCGGAGCATTCGAATATCCCCTCGCGGGAGACGTCCGGAGCAGGCGCCAAGAGATGCGCCTAGCTTCAGACGTCAAGCATCGCCGCCCATTTGACTAATAAGTACGGAGAGCATTGAACACCCATGCCTATCAATGATACTCGTCGGGATACTTTTCAAGAGATGAGCGTGCAAGGCTGGAATAATCCTGCAGTCTCCTACAGTATAGCCCAGTATAGCGCTCAGAGACACGTATAATTGCCCCCTTATTTTGGAGTAATAGCTCCGCAGTACTCTCATTGACAGTAATCAGACTGGAATACTAAGTAAGAACACAGTGCCAGTGCGCTTGCAATGTGCCGTACTTCTCGCGGTTAATTTTACGAGGACGGAAATTAGCATCCTAACAAGACCTTTCTGAGGATGCCACGGACGCGAGAATCTTCTACATCGAGTGTTGCATCCTCAC
Organism: Hypholoma fasciculare; assembly: GCA_016801325.1. Classification (NCBI taxonomy): domain Eukaryota; kingdom Fungi; phylum Basidiomycota; class Agaricomycetes; order Agaricales; family Strophariaceae; genus Hypholoma; species Hypholoma fasciculare. Next base: position 46,065 of record JAEKIV010000160.1, on the reverse strand, counting down.
ATAGGGGACGGTCACCGGCCTAAACGGAAGGCAGCTATGGTAAGTATGTACTTGCGTTGTTCTAAATATAGACAATCCCAATCTATATATAGTGTAGTCGTCGATCCAGCTCGCATACCGCACGTCGCACAACTGGCTATAAGGAAAACGAGATCGTTGATTTTTAGACACGGAAGATAGCATGTCAGTGAGTAAAATCGAATGACAAAGGAAGCTGAAGGCTGAATTGGATTTATGTAAGACATGCAACAAAGAGTACGTTCAATATTGGTGTATCATCTATGATGAAGGACAACACCAGCGCGCAGGTCGTCGTTTATGTCGTCGCTCAAACATGACAAGTGCCTCGATTATGTGTTCGAAGAACCGCGTCTTCAAACCATTTTCCTCAGCATTCATGTCCAAGGAAGCAAGATAAGGCGGGATTTACCTCTGGGGCGCGTTCCCTTACTCTTGCTCCACTTCAACCGCAACGATGAAACCTGCTTTCGTTCTGAGCCTAGCGCTGGTAGTCAGCAATGCTTCTGCGCACTGTGAGAGCGACAGTGTTTATATTTCCGCCGTTCTTGCTGTTGATTACTCTTGTTTCTTCAAGATATCTTTCAGACCCTGATCACAGGCTCGAAGTCATCGAAGTTGGCCGTTCGCGTGCCGGCAGAGAATTCGCCAGTCAAGAACTACACCAGTACCGACATTACGTGCAATGTCAATGTCAGCAACGCAACCGAGACGGCGTCTGTATCCGCAGGAAGCGTCATAGGGTTCGAGCTCGGAGAGGGCAAAAGGATATATCACCCTGGCCCGATTTCGATGTACCTGGGGAAAGCTCCAGGCAAAGCCGCTCACTGGAATGGCACGGGGAAGTCGTGGTTTAAGGCAAGTGACTACTTGGGACTGCTTCACTGCTGCTGCTAATTATAAGCTTGGCCGAGATAGATTGCTGAGTGGGGGGCGACGTTTAGTCCGTTTGGCTTTGAGACCCTCAACAAGAACGTGTTCACGGCGAACATTCCATCTGACATCCCTTCGGGTGAGGTGTGTATTTTTTCCTACTTTATCACCACATGAGTACGATCTCATGCAACATTCGTTCCCAAGTACCTGGTGAGGATGGAGCAAATTGCGCTGCATATTCCTGGGTCGCCCGAGTTCTTTGTTGGCTGCGCGCAAATTAAAATCACTGGTGGAGGATCGGGGAACCCGGCCAAGGTATCCATCCCTGGATATTTGACGAGCAAAGGTGTGTGTATCGGCGCATCCAAAATAACAGGCAGTTACTGACACTGTCAATAACGTGGCAGATCCCGGGCTTCTAGTCGATATTTATTGGCCCATTCCGACCCAATATACCGTGAGTTGCTCGTGTGACTGCGTAAATTGCTTTCTGAGAAGACTGGATGAAGGTACCGGGGCCTCCGGTCCATAGAGCCAGAAAATCTGCCAGGGACTTTTTCTGATGAAAGAGAGAGATAGACAAGCGAGTGCAATCGTAGAGCCCGAATCCAGTGTTTTACATATGTTTTTCCCCTTCAGCCACGCGCATTCCTCATGTCACCCCGAGGCGCAGCGCCGGTATCCTCGTGTTCTCACGGTGGCAGTGAGTGCGCAGTGAGCAGAGGTCGTTGTTTCGAGTGGTTGTCGAGATTCTTGTCTCCCCCGAGTGGCATACTCTTTTGCTGTAATTGCGCAGCAGCACCGAAGTAGCACCGCTTTGCGGTGTTCAGGTCAGAATCTGCCTATGCAGAAATTAATATCGAGGAAAGTCGAGGAAGAGAGCTTGGCATCTATGACGACAAGCGACAAGAATTCAATTTGTATGCGTGCTCGGCTGCCAGCTATGTTGTGGGGTTTGTCGGAGGAGTGCTTGAGAAGCGCTCGGAGTGTGGCGGAGGCCAGAATAAGATTAGTCATGGAGGGCCGAGCACAGCCTTCCCACAAGTGGGCCATTGTTAACAACTCCATACCCAACGTTTCTGTGTCTTGACCACCTCTCCTCTTATACAACTAACCCACATCTCTATCCTTCCGCACAACTCTCTCTAAACGCCCTGTAACCGGATTGCAGGCAGTGATGAATGTACAATCACACGAAATCAGATCGTCAAATATGATGTCAACCGCCGGATACCCACCGGCCCAAGGCCAACTATACCCCAACAGCGCGGCCCAATCTACGACGACATTCGACACGAAAAACCCACAGGACTCACGCATGCTGTCCAGAACACCAAGCCCGACGCCCAGTGAACAGAAAGAGCTTGAAACAGGCGCAGTTGATTGGAAAACTATATCGAAGCCCAAGTTTTGGCTGAGGAAGGAATGGATATGTGCGTAGCTCGTTACGTCTGGTCCTTCGAAAGCTCATTTTGCCTAGGGTATTATGTTGCGCTCGTTCTAATCCTCGTAATCACTGCACTTGTAACAATATTCCACACGCAAATCGTGCACGCCTTGTCGCCCGTAACAAAATGGCTACACGAGTGCGTCATTCGTTTCTCCTCTTTTCGTATATCTGACTCTCTCTATTGCACAGTCTCAAGTTTGGGTGGCTCGTGCCTATTGGCGTTTTATTTGTCCTCTCGTTTCCCCCGGTAAATAAGCCAGAGCTTACATACTCACCAAGCTGATGTTGGCCAATTCAGTTGTTTGGGCATGAAATTGTTGCCATCCTGTGCGGCCTCGTGTGGGGACTGTGGGCAGGATTCGGGATTGTTGCTGCTGGGACGTTTGTAGGCGAAGTGGGCAATTTTTAGTACGTCCTTTACTCTGGTCGCTGGACGAGGCTGACATATTCCGACAGCGCATTCAAATACTGCTGCCGAGCTCGAGGACTCAAGATGGAAAGGACGAGTATTTCTTACGCCTGCCTGGCCCGCGTTGTGCGAGATGGAGGGTTTAAGATTGCCCTCATAGCTCGCCTGAGTGCGATCCCTGGCCATTGTGAGTGTCAATCGCATCCTAACCCTTCCTTGCTGAACAATGCCCAGTCACCACTGCTGTCTTCTCAACGTGTGGTATGGGTATCATGGTTTTCTGCCTTGCCGCTATTCTTTCCTTGCCCAAGCAATTCGTCACTGTATACTTGGGCGTCATTCTGGATGGACAAAATAAAAACACGAAGAGCAAAATCATCAGCGACTCTGTGCTTGCTTTGACATTCATCATCACTATCGTTGCCTTGTGGTACATATATCACCAAATGAATAAAGCCAAGCCGACAGTCATTTACGACCGGCGCAAAGCTAGGTAAGTAGCATTCGTCATTCCAGACCTATGATTCTAACTCTGACTACAGGCAAGCTAAATTGCTGAGAGGCATGTCATCGGCGCATCAAAGTGAAGCGTCTAGTTCCACTGTGAACATGGTCTACGGCCATAACATCTCGGACTCGAATATCCCACTCACTGCAGAGCAACAATGGCACGCGCGCCAGAAGGCTGCCGCATACGATTCCGACCCCGAGGTCAACCAAATCTACGCCCCGAAGCCACTCGCGAACAACGAGGTTTTCCTACCCCTAAACAGCCCCCGGGACATCGAGGAGAGCGGTAGCCACGGGCGGAACGACAGCACGTATTCCGTTGCATGGGAACCACCTCAGTCTGGGCGTGGCTACGCTACCCCGCCCACATCACAAACCCCATATTCCCAGCGGCCCAATTTCCAGGTCGATGTCGGGCAGACGCCGACGCAGGCAACGTTCGTCAACGCGCCCAACGCACGGTACCCCGGGCCGCAGGCGCACGAGCCGCAGTCGCCCTTCGACGACGCGTATGGGGGATATCGGGTGCCCTCACCGCCTGTGGCCGGCCATGGCATGCACTACCAGGAGCAAACCGATGCGACATTCGCCACCGCGCGCAGCGGGTCGCCCATGGAGCAACACAACGGCCTGCCCAACCCGTATGGTCAACCAACTATTCGTCAGGTGTCGCCGGCGCCGCCTGATTATCAGTACTCGCAAGGCCCAGTTCGATGAGCCGTTGTGATGCATATCTTCGTTACCGCGCATTCTTGTAAATTATTTTGGACCGTTCAGCGATGAATTTCGCTGTTCATTCAGGACATTTAAGATTTCTGCACTTTCCATTAGTATTACTATAGTCTCATCGATTGAAGCTATCGTCTGTAGAATAACGGAGCATACCATGTATAACCTACCGAGTACTACTGCAGAAGAGCGAGTAGACTACATAATTCCGTCGTACCGCAGGCGCTAATTGATGTAATTTTTCTGCCTTTCGCAAAAAGATGACAAGAAAATGAGGCTGCCCAGTACGTGCAGAGGGGGAATCCCGGAAATTGCCGTGACGCCGGCCTGCCGAGGTGTGACCATGATATCACTTGCCAGCTTACACGGCTGCGTCTTTGTCAAAAGTTTGTTCTTATCAACCTCATCGCCCAAAGGCAAAAATAATGGAGGGCGATGCTGGCGCGAGCAAGTCTAAGATGTTCGCCGATGGAGACTGGTTCCAGGTAGACGACCTTCCCCGGCCGTTCGACGCGGTGAGCGGGCAACTAGCCGCGCTGGGCGCCCTCTCCGTCGACGACTTCCTGTCCAACACTGGCGCGACATTTGCGACGTATGACATTTCGTTCAATGTGCAAAATACGCAGGAGCCAACCGATCCCGAGAAGGAGAAAGAAGCTGAAAATGACAAGGAAAAAGATGTGGAGAACGACTCTAAGGACGAGGACCTCGACGACCTGAAAGGAAGTCCGCAGAAAAACCCCAAAAGCTACGTCTCGCACCTCCGCCAAGCAAGCCAAAACGTATTTGGGAGTGCGGAGTGTATTAACTGGGAATATTTGGAGGAATCGGATCCTATAAGTGCGTTATATGGCCCATCGCTGTGACCCTCCGCTGAGTTGTGCGTCCTGCAGGCAAACAGTGTATTCTGACTATCACGCGCCCTTCTGGAGCGACGCGGTCATACAAGTCGGACACGGGCTTCACGCGCAGATCGGATGCCAGGGGTCAGGCAGCACAGATTGCCATCGAAATGGGAGCCATCGATTTTATCGTCTCAGGCGATTCGGACGCGCTGAAAGCGAAAAAGGGACTCTTGCTCAATCCTTTCAATGTGGAAGATGACCAACTGGACGCTGTCGAGGCAGTTTCGACAGATCCACCGCCGAAGTGGGATCTCGGAGAGGAGCCACTGAAGCTTGTTGAAGACTGCTGTAAGGAGTGGCGTGCGGGCAGGGTAAAGCCGCATTGGGTGGCATATAATGACCCCAAGAATAAAAAAAGTATGTGCATATGTGCTACTTCATAGGAAGTTACTAACACTATTGGATAGAACATGGCGCGGCCATGCGCATCTCATTGAATGCACACGTATTTCGCTCGTATTCCATCGATCCAACGCATAACAGCCTCAAACAGGCAAAAATTGCATGTGCGAGATCAGCTCTGAACGAAGGCGTTCTCGATTTCATCAAGTACGGAAATGGTCAAACGGAACCTGCTAAGGTTCCTGAAGGTGAACTCGAAGACGCGCACGACGTTTCAAGAGATACGCCACCACCATCGCTGAAAGGTGTCACCCTGCAAGAGTTTTACGACACCTTACCTCAGCCGTTCCCTGAAGAAGTAGGAGAAGCGTCTGCGGCTGAAATCAACGCACCAGCTTGGCTAAACATCACCCTCCAATCTGCCAGAGGGGGGCGCCTCGTTTCGAAATTTACGCCCGTGCTAGACAGCATACACCGCTGTAAGTTGACTTATTCCCTTCGGTTGCAGAGCTTGGTTGACCGCTGCCTAAGTGCATGGTAGCATTCTTCGAATCGAAAGGCCTGAAGAAACAAGAACCTACCTTGTCGATCCGCAGTTTCCCAAACGCTCGGATGCGAAGTCTGCCGTTTGTCTGTTGGCCATGTCGCAAGGCGTAGGAGACTATATTCGTGGATTGAAGGAAGAGGCAGAGAACAAATTGCCTGCTGACAAACGAAAGCTAGCAAATGAGAAGGTTCTCCAGGTCCTTGCTTCTGAATGCAGTAAAGTTCGCCAAGGAAATCGCCTCGTATTCACATTCACAAATGAGCGAGATGGTAAGTTCTCAACGATCTTACAGATTGTCTGCTGATATCAACTTGGATCTAGCTTTCGGATGCACAGTAAAAGTTGACATATCCTCCGAGGACAGTAAACCAGATATTCGCGAATACTCTGTGAAAACTGAGTATCGGACTAAGGCTGATGCTAAGGCCGCTGTGGCTTGCCATGCTGCTGAACAGGGCTTGGTTGATCTTCTCCGCTTTAAAGGTGATCCACCGCCTCCCGACTATGTGCCTTTCTGGGAAGCGCAGATGAACGGGGACGGCGACACCTATGTCCCTAAACGCAAAGAGCCTGAACGTGACTTGGACAGCGAAGGCCGCGACCGTAAGAAGCGCAAGAGAGGTAATAATGGGTCCGACACGGATGACCTTCCTAGCAAGCCAGCTCCACCAAAGTACACGCTGCCTTATGCTCCCAACTTGCCGCCAAAGCCGGTAACTGTGATGCCACCTAATACTTTCTCTTCGAGAGAACGCTGGAAAGGGCCTCGTGCGACTGCATCCAGAGGTCTTGGTTCAATCAACGACTTTGCTCCGGCATCGCGTTCGGTTGGCCAAGATCGGTCTGGAAGCAGAAGCGGAGGCATCTCACACACCCCGCAGGCTTATTATCCTTCGGGTACCTCGTCTCCTCCTCCGTCGCGTAATCCTCCTCCTCGTATGCATTCTCATGCACCATATTACGACGATCAGAAGGATTACAGACCTGGGCCGGGATATTCAGGCGCTCATGGATATGACCACGCTGATTCCTACAGACATGCTTATCCTGCGTACCCGTCTCCGCCCCCGCCGAGTCATTACCATAGCAGCGACTACCGCTCTCCGCCCCCGCCGCCTCCGCCACCTTCTGTGCTCCCGCCGCCTCCACCTCCACCGCCGCCTCCACCAACGCAACCACCTTCGCACCATTACCCTGGCTATTATGGTACTCCCCCTGCAGCTTCGCCGCCTGTTCCGCATTCGTCGTATGCATATTCGTACCAACAGCATTATCCATCGCAATACCCACATGCGGCGCCTTACCCCGCCACCTACTCTCCTCATCCTCCTGTGATGTATTCACCACCTCCACCACCCCCACACGCGATGTCTCACGGACATCCAGTGGGCGATCCGTATTCCTACCCGCCTTCTGGGTATCATCATCCCTCCTATCCTCCTGGTTCGCCTCCGCCTCCGTTGTCTCCTCCTCGTTATTCACATCATGTCTCTTACCCATCTCATCCAGTGGATGTTGGGTCATACGAACCGGACCGACAGGCACCGAACAATCGACGACGGCACAGCACTGTTGCCGATTTTCGTAGTCGCGACGGGTATCCTTCCCTAGCAGTCAATAGCAACAAGTATGACGGTAAGACGCCACCTCCGCCAGTGGTGCCTAGTACAGTACCTGATAACGACAGACGGATTCAGAAGTCAAGTGAACAGCCACGAGGTGAATATTTATATTGTGCGTCTCTGTTATAGTCGTAGGATATTAAATGTTTGAACCAAGACGAGTCATTTCAAAAACGTCCACCAACAACCGTCCACGATTCAAAACCACCCGTAAGGTCTGGAGGAGCTTCTACCCCTCTCCCTACCAATTTATTTAATGATCCACACAATAACGTTGAAGCAAACCCTGAACAACCGAGCTTGCGAGCGTTATATGGTAAGCTGCTAATCTAATAAGAGAATGTAACGAAAGCTAACCATCACTATTTTGTCCAGCTTTCTGCGCCAAGGAGAAGATATCGAAGCCTAATTTCTTTCATGAAGTCGTCCCAGGAAGCGAGAACGCCAAAAAGTATAAGGTTTGGGCTGAAAAGGATTCGCATCGGCTAGAATTGCCCAACCAATTCTCAAGCGTGGAGGAGGGATACGAGAAGCTGTCGAAGCGCGTGCTGGTCTGGGAGCGCAGCCGGCTCCAGTAGTAATGTTACGATTAGAGTATGTGAGAATACTTGGTGTTTTGCCTTTGCTTTTTTTGTGTATATGCTTTGTATCACTATCTTCACTGTATGCGCAAATAACGAGCAGTGGACAATTGAATATTCTCGGTCAAACATGGTACGGTATCAGTAAGTTAGTAAGTTGGAAACTCATGCTGCAATCCAGATGCAACAAAATTAGAACTCGTTCAGCAGTCACGAGGAGCTGCATCGTGGATTTACCTGCTCCATCTTTCACATTTGTTTCTTGACGACGAGGACATTTATCTCTTCATTTACAATGGGATTCAAGGCAACATACGACGAACAGGGCTACGTGATCATACCAGATCTGATCCGACCAGAGGAGTGGCATCGCCTGGAGAGCGCGTGTCAGCGCGCTATCACGCGTACCCGGGATGGGCTATGGCCTCATCGGCGGACACTTGGCAGCCAGTTCCCGCCGTATGACAGCAAGCATCCAGACTCGTGGGGTGTGCAGCACCTGATGCACCCGGATTTGGAGGAAACAGCGTTTGTGGAATGGTACACGTCCCCCGTGTTCCTTGGGGCGGTGAAGGAGTTGTTGGGGTGCGAAGAGGGGGACTTGCAGATGGGTGAGTTGTAATTTTCGATACTTGAAGATGAATATTCGATGATTCGTCTTCAACAACAGAGCTCCTCAACCTTCTGATAAACCCAGTTTCTCATGATTTTGCCTTGAGATGGCATCGTGATGATATACCAGAAGGTGCTTCAACGGAAGAGGAACAAAAGGGTCTCAATAACTGGCGCTATGGGGTATGTTTGAGCATCTGATGTTACAAATAGAATATAGACGCTAAACCTTTTGTCATTCTCGATATCAGGTTCAATGGAACACGTACGCATGTCGCTTCTGCAAGTTCTATTTTGATTTGACTGACTGCAATATTATCATTCATTCTACGTGCAGAGCTTTATACACCGATTCCTGTCTCTTCATCGTACCAGGGTCTCATAAAATCCCTCGAACTGAGAGACAAAGAGAATTATCGTCAGGTCAGATTCCAGAAAACCCCCTGGATATGCCAGGGTCTATACGCCTTATCCTCAAGCGTTAGTCCAGTTCCGTTTCGATTCTGTAATGAGTTACTCACAATTATTCAAGTGGGTGAAACTGTGTTCTATAATTCCAATATTCTGCATTGCGCTGTGTATAACTCCAAAGAACAGAGGGCAACCCTTCATGGCTGCATGGGCGACATTCGTGGAGGGTTTTCTCGGGCAAGGAATATTCTCCAACATGGTCTTGGTTGGATGAAGGGCCCAGCCTTCGCGCAGACACTCGCAGAAGGCCCTGCAAAGATGATGCTCAAGAACCTAGTTGTGATGTACGACAGTGCCCCACAGGAAATGTCCAGCAAGTATTCATTGAAGAATTAATGGCCTCCTGTAACCGGCACCCAGCGCGCAATTCAAACAGGATTCATGACGCTTGTGATGGTGACAAAGTCAGAACAGACATCGCATGAGTGCGTGGTATGTGCGACTGAAAAGATATCGACTCCCCGAGATCATCCAGCGAAACTCCCATCCTTCTGGAGCTGTTTGTGATTTCGCGTTTGAGTTTTCCATTGCCAGCCTCTGTATCCAGACCCCCAGGTAACAACCCATCAACCCGAATTGAAAGAGCAGAACGGGAAAGGAAGGTGTTATTCGAGAGTCAAGCGTTCTTCCTGAAAAGTTGAGTTGGCTTGACGTCGGGCGTTCACTGGCAGGTCGTAGTGAAAGTCTCGGATGCGATCCGATCATCCGACTTGGAGTGTTTCAGTGAAATGAACTGTCACAGTCACGTGAAAGCGCGTCAACAGAACTGTAACGGAGTCAATGAGTGGCGGGTCCAAGTTGTGGCTTGCCTCGTTGCCTTTTCATTCTACATTTTCAGCTCGCATCCATCCAGCTCACATCTCGCGACACGGAGCCATGTCAAATGAACCAGAGGATGTCAAGCCTAAGCTCAACCTCAACATCTCCTATGATGGGACCCGTGCGTCGCAAAGTCGATATTTTTCTCTCGACGCGTAGAGCTGATGGGCAAGGAACCATAAATGCTCTCTTTCTCTCATGCGCTCAGAGATCACTGTGAAAGTTAAGACTAATATGAAGTTTTCCAAGATATTCGAGGCCGCTGAGGTGTGTTGTTTACTCGCAGCTACCATGAACACTTTTGACTCTCCACCCCTTTCAATGTAGAAACGTTTCGGCAAGGAACCTGGTGCGCTCCGGATCTCAGAGCTCATCCTCTTACCTGCTCAATTATATCACCCTCAATTCCCAACTTTCGATCCACAGGAACTTTCAAGTTCACGTATGATGGACAGCGAGTGAGCAAAGACGATACGCCAGCAGGGGTACGTCGTATTCCTCTAGTGTACTGAAATATCCTTTGCTACATGTCAAATAGCTCTCGATGGATGATGGCGACCAGATAGACGCGTTTTTGGAGCAGGTGAGGCACATCCACGCGTTTTATTACTGTTTTGCTTACAGCCACTGTTGTGCAGCTGGGCGGCAACTGCTCTACGATATCAATCTAATTCTCCTTGTGACATCGTTTTCCACATTGCTATATGTATTTGTATTGTAATCATCCAACTCTAGGAGTGCCGAAAGCCTCAGCCTCTGTTTAATGATCTGCAGACTCAAAATTAGCGAGACGCAATCTTAACTTTGCTGGTCTGAGTGTGTATTAGTCAGCGGCGCCACTGCCTCGCAGCGCCGCTGGCAGGCCGAAGACGTGACCGCAAAGACCGAGTCGAATCAGATTCAAACTAGTACCAACTCTTTGACGAATGCTACGCTTATGCTGGCAGTAAATACGCGTACAATTGCGGAATTCACTGCAGTTTATTGCCTACATGCTTTTCGACACTGAACAATACCAGAGGAAGCTTCATGGATGGTTGAGCTACGCCTTCGCGAGGTAAGTCGCACTCGCCACATCGAAATCGAGCAAGTCTCAACGCTCAACATGTACCAGTGAAGTATTTGTCATTGTATCATTGACCCTCTTTCTGCCAATATGCCTCGAGCAATTCGCTAGGGACAACGGATACTTGCTACCTGACAAGATTGAACCATGTTCTGCTCTCCGGACTACACCGAACAATGGTACAGCAATATCAGACGTAGAATCACGCTGTGTGGTGAAGATAGGGTGGGCATGGATAGACAGTGCGAGTTTTAGGTGCGTGCAAGCACTGCCTGTCCAGTGGCACACTAATGACGCTATCAAAGCTTGTACATATATTCAATTTCCGTGGCTCTTCAAGCTATTACGGTAATCTCAATGGGCGGAATTGCAGACCACCGTGAGCTTGACCGGTGCCCTCACAACTATTGATCTGATCCGCAGAATAGCGCCTCACCGAAAGAAATTACTCCTCGGTTTCGCAGCGTTGGGGTCCGTAGCGGCAACACTATTTCTGCTCCTTCCTTCCACCTCTCCTGTTTGGTATCTCTCTGCCCTACTTGCTATATCTGCTAATGTCGGGTTCGGCGCCTCCGTTGTTGCTATGAACGCCTACATTCCTTCCCTCGCTCAAGAAGCACCAGAGGTCGTCGAAATTATGTCTCGGCTACACGCACTCGTAGACGGACCCAACGCCGACGCAGAAGGAGACTTCGATGGAAATACAGAAAACGCTACGGATCCGTTACTCCCCAGGTCCACTCCGTCTGACGTAGAGAGAAAGCACGAATTGGAGACAGAATACCAGGTCGAGCTCTCCCGCGCTACCTCCCGCATATCCTCCCTAGGCATCGCTCTCGGCTACGGGGCGGGAATCTGCCTCCTCATAGTTGCTTTAATACCCGTCACTAAGCTCGGCGGGTCTACATTCTCGCTGCGGCTGGCCATTGGACTGAGTGGGATATGGTGGGCTGTGTTCACGATCCCTGCTGCACTTTGGCTGCCCAGCACCCGGCCGATTACTCTCTCCTCCCCCCGCCACAGCGAACAGCGCGACACGGAGAGTCAAGAGTGGAATTCGTGCCACGAAATAGTGGCTGCTTGGGTCAGACTGGGCAATATGCTGCGATGGAGGGAAATCAAGAAACTGAGGAATACGTTCAAATATTTGGCTGCATGGTTCCTTCTTTCCGACGGTAGATATCAGCCGAAATTATCTCGACCTACTTCGATACTTACATGTCCACAGGTTTTACCACTATCACGTCTACCGCAATACTGTTCGGCAAAACCACGCTCCACATGTCACCATCTGCGCTTATTCTTATTGGCGTGCTGACCCCAACGTCAGGAATCATCGGGTCGCTTCTCTGGCCCATCCTGCAACGCAAGTTTGGATGGTCGAATCTCAAGGTCTTGGTGACATTAGTGATACTGGCGTCTATGATCCCAGCCTATGGCTGTTTGGGCTTCGGATTCCAGGGGCGCACACGTTTTGGGGGACTGACGACACAAGGCGAGATGTTCGGACTGGCGGTGTACTTTGGTACGTCACTCGTGTTCGGCTGCATATCGGAAAGCTCATCCGAGAGCATGTAGGTTCTGTCTACGGGGCATTTCAAGGATACGCACGCGCCTTCTACGCCGAACTGCTTCCCCCAGGCGAGGAAGCGAGGTGGTACGGCCTCTTCTCTATCACGGATAAAGTGAGCGTCTGCCGTTAACTAACGCCCGATGAATGATCATTGACTGTTCGCGTACAGTCCAGCTCGTTCATTGGTCCCCTGGTCGTCGGCATCATATCCGACCTTACTGGAAATATCCGATACGCGTTCTTCTTCCTTGTCTTCATGATCTGGCTGGCTATACCGATTCTGATGAGCGTCGACGTCGACCGAGGAAGAAAGGATGCGAAGGAGTACGAATACCACGCGGCTTCGTGAAGTTGGGTGAGGTGCTGACGATGTAATGTGGTATATTATGGTAATGAGCTCTATTTATTGCAGATGGGACCGCTTTCTTGATAATTACGCGCATGCTGAGACGTAACTTTTGAATTTATCAGGTAACAATCCACGACATAGCAGTACAATAATACGGAACTCGTAGTCCACACTTAGGCTACATTGCAATCGCACTAAAATATTTACCTCAGAGTCGATTAGTCAACTTCAGGTCGTGATATACTAGCAGTCGCTGTGCTTGGTGAAAATTAGTTTACAAAGTGGTGGAAAACAGGTACAGGCACTAGCAACTAACATTTGAGTCTTAAAGTCTACTGTTTCAGTGTCTTGTCCTCCAGAGACCATGGTCCGGTAATTGGACATCCAAGCAACGAAGTGGCATTTTTTAACACTTCCTCATGGCCCTCTATTTTAAAGCGACAAATCAGTATACCACTTTTGTCTGGAATTTTACTTGACATACCTTGTTCCCACTTTATGGGACCCTGTTATTAGCGATATAGACCACAAAGATAATTAGAGGTGACGAGGTGACATAAAATAGAGTGACATCACTGACCAGCTCTTCAATGCGATACCCCTCGCTTTTTAACCTGCGAACCAAAATAATAAAGTGAGCACTGCGGTAACATGTCAAAGGCTGGGAGTACTTTTGACTGGGCATTTCTGGGAGCAACCAAAGTTTGAAGAGGGCAAGTTGCCAGTATTTACCCAATGCCGCAGTGGGCTCGGCTTTGTACCACGGACGAGGTGTATACCTAGATGTCAAAATAGAATTAATAGTAGCATAGCATCTTGCGAGGGCATGAAGAGATAACTACCTAAGGGGGTGCATCCGGGCGCATTTACCGACTGCTGATTTTCGTGGAGGTCCTTTCTCTATCATAAATTTACCGGAAATCCGCGGAAGAAGGAAGAATTGTTGCAGGAAAGCAGTGGTTTTAAACAAGCAAGCAACAATAACGTAGAATATTGGGGCTGGCTTCTCGTACCTGAAATGATCTGAGAATGTATAGTGTCAAAAGCATTATAACTTACATTAGAGCCTCTCGTGTACTATCATCCATCAAGCATAGAGTGAGGCGTTCCACCAAAGTCTTGCAGCCTTTAGGCGCGGAATCAATTATTTCTTGGATAGTGGCTTTAGCAACAGTTCGGTTAGTTTGTGCCGGAATTCTGTGCATCTTCTCGTATTCCTAAGAAAAGGTGGCGTCAGGTGGCGCTCATTCTGTGAAATCATTCAAATATTTGCACTTTACCTTTCTCCGGGTGATCATTCCCTCAATACTGGTAGGAATATCTTGTATATTCAGTCTTCTGCCAATTTCTGACCAGAACACATAGTATGCTTCTTTTTCAAGAGGAGACAAGCAGCGCCATCCATAGCGGTCGACACAGATCTGTGAGCACGGAGACATTGTCAACTGTATCATGATTTTGAGCGTTTAAAATTCAGTTACCATAGGCTCGAGTGCGTTGAGACATAAAGTATACAGAAAGTCGTCATTTGACTGGGAGTGCGAGAATCTGTATGGTTTTCCAAATAATGAAACGAGAGAGACGAACAATTTTATACTTGGAGTGTATCCAATTTGTTCTTGCTATTGCGATATTGGCTCTCGGGTCATCGGCTGGCTTCGATGTTTGTTTTTCGCTGGAGGGGTCTTTGAATCCCGACAATGGGCACTCCTGCCACGCCGCTACAGGTCTATAAGCTCTGTTAGATACTGTATATTGAAATACTGACTCACAAATCAGGATGTCAGTCTGTTTTTCATGATTCGGGATTGAGTTAAGAAAAATTAAATATTGAGGATTGCTACATACATCGGCGAAGCGTCGCTGAATAGTGTCCTTTGTTGTTAGTTCCTTTGTTGCCACGAACAGCTTAGACATGGAAGGCTAATAAAAGTACAGTCCAAGAGTTTGTTAGGAGCGTGATTGGTCTCAAAAGATCCACCGGAAAATGGTGTACTTACAATACCGTAAGTATTGAGAAACACAAGCAAGCCACTTCCGAGACTAACAAGCCATGGCATATCGTATATGCCGGATACATGCATTATTTCTTGAGCTTCTTGAGGCGTTATTGACCCAAGTCCGTTGTTCCATTTGGGCCCATATTTCAGATGAATAGCGTTGTAACGCCTCCATCGTAGTGCACGAACGAGGCACAACCAAAGAATGAGAGCCCCAATAAGACCAGCTGTAAGGGAAGGAAGATAGCGGTGGCCAAGAGAACACAACGTGTTCAACATCGCCGCAGCGGGCGCTCTCATGCTGGATCACGAGAAAGCCGGAAAGCTTCAGTTTCAAATTTCAATGATCCACTCATGAGAAGATCTGCTAAAATCGTTGAGCCTGTTGAGACCGCGGTAACTTTTTTGGGAACCTTAGTGACCCTGAATGAGATTAAGTAAGGAAAGTGCTCGAAGCTCAGCCTTGCTTCACGCCTCTTCACGCTCATAGTCCACATGAAATCCGTCGCATAAAGAATAGTCAAAGCAAGGTCATCCGAGAAATGACACTCCCAACCCTATCTAGAACAGGCGAAGAGCATAGACTCACTTGACTTTAACTTAAGAGTTCACCAAGACGTCATACTCCTTCGAGCTTTCCGACTGAGCAGGGCATGCGAAATAAATAAAGACACGATCACACAGCCCACGTGTTTATGGATCACCAAAACGCCACCAACAGATAAGCGCCCGTCGTGATCCGTCTCCTCTCTCGTGGAGTAGCTTGTGAACTCTCGATCTGCTAGGAATTTCTCTGGCTAGAAGTACCTATACCAGCTACAATTGCGATACTTGTTTCTGATCGCCTATAACAAAGAGAATCGCAATATCTCCGTAACTGGGAGTCATTTTATATCATCTTCGAGCACTTGAGCGCCGAACGGCGATAATTTGGCTCTGTGGATGTTCGAGACAGACATAATACGTCTAAATCTATCTATTGACATTTCCAACAAATACTGGAGCTCCCGAACCAGTTTGATGTGTCAGAGTTGCTACAGAACGCAACCGTCAGACCAGCGGGAGTAGCTTGTCAGAATCTGTCAAAGTGGCGGTGATGCGCCGGGATGAAGAGCCACGTTTTGTGGCGACGACATGGTAGATGATGCTCACATTCCAGAATCTCGAGATATGATGTTGATGGGATATAATTATTGTGAGTGCCAATATCAATAAGCAATGTGCATCTAGACAAGTCGTCTATTTAGACCACGATGTAATGATTTCTATAGATACGCGAATTGTCATTGCGAAAGGTGTACATATTCGAGCTCGTTCAACCTCCGTTTTATCCTTCAAATGTATGCAGGGCGTATTAAAAACTGGAGCGAATCCTGGTCAGTCGCTGACCAGACTTGGCGTCAACAGACAAGAAATTGTAAGGATTTGAGCCTCCGCCTGCCTCCCTCAGACGTATGTAGTACATATGCCCCCCTCGCATCCTATAAAAGCATCTGAGAGATGATACTTGCCCCATACAGACCTCCACCATGAGTGCCGCACGCAATATGGGGTCCGGTACCGGTACCGGTTGTAAGTAATATTGAAAGATGTACATGAGAACTAGGCGCGGGCGCCCTGGATGCAACGAGGTGCAGCCTGGTGCAGCGGCGTCCAAGAGTCTTCGAAATCGCCTGCTGCGTGGCTCGCCTCAGGGCCAGAGCCAGGATATTCAAGATTTCAGGTTGCGCCACCACCCCGGCTGCTTGGTATAGCCCCTGAATGGGCGCCAGCGCGAGAAGAGGCGCGGCGGCGTTTAGTCGGTTACTGAGCCGCCTGCAGGTATGCGAAGGTCGGATCATGATCACAAGGCGCGTACATATGTAAGGGGGCGCACACAGGCGCACACTGATTGGATGCCTATCATCCCCAGACCTTCATAGCGGCTGAATCCGTGGCCCAGCTGCGCGTGCTGGACCAACCCGACGCAGTTCGCGAGGCTCGCGGCGGCTACGAGCCAGTATGCGCATGTGCTTTTAGCCTCTGCATACCAGCCCCAGCGCGGTCCCGGTCGGCCTCCTATGTGGACGCAGAAGCAATCGAGTTTAGGGTGCTTGTTCGCACACCTTGAAGCATCGACGTCGGACGATCGTGCCACCGTGAGTAGGGTAAAGTAGTTTGTAGCCGCCTCTTCCCGTTCGGCGCCTGTGTCCGTAATCCGGATGATGCGCGCAGCACGTGGCCAGTGCGCATCCGCCGCCGCATCGTTGCTAGGCGGTGCTTCATGGCATCGTGTGTGCGATTCGGAATCGACGGTGGGCTTTCCGCGGAGCCTCGCGGTCAGACGCGAGCGGTGGTGAGCTGGAAGGCAGTATCCGATGTGGATGTGGCGTTGGACCAACGCTTTAAAAATACTGAATTGATGTCATAGTTTCGTCCGGCATGCTATTGACCTTTGATTACGCCGCGGAGCATCTGTGAGTTTAGAATAGCGCACCCGCAATCACGGCCTATGCGTACGCCCGCCGTTTGGGATGTAGACTCGTCTGACTAAGGCGGGTAGGAGCGGGCTGCACCGCTGCGGAGGACGTTTGTGTGATTCTCGCCGGCTCGGGCTTCGGGCATGTATTGAACAGGAAAGTGGGAGGACCCCTGGCAGCGCGAGATGAGTTGGCTGCTTGAGCGCCTGAGGATTGAGGAAGGTTGTTGACAGTTATATATGTAGAGGCGCCTATCTCTATTTATGTTCATGTAGAGGCCTTTTATTTATTTTTCCTGCCAAGCAGGAAGGCAGTCTGAAGGTAATGAATCATACGACCTACAAAATCTATTCACAACGACAAGCGGGAATCATGATCATATACAACAGCTTCTTACTGAGTATGCCCTGAATGCGGTTTGGCCAGTCTAGAAAAGGTCTATACCACCAAAAGGGTGATGGTACTTACATTGTGAAGACGGTACATGTAGATATTAGGCGCCCATAATTATCAACATTTAAATATTTATAATTGATTGGAGTGGACAATGATCGTTGCTGCAAATCCATTTGTTCTCCACGATTTGAAGGCCGGACGGCGGACATATCCGTCCGTGCGTCACATCTACCCAGATCAAAATATATAGACGGGCAAAAGTTACTCACAAATATTCTTGCGCTGCGCTTCATTGATGATTGATATAATACTGTCCGCCACGGAGTTGTCGACTTTGCAGAGTGCGAGCGGCAGTTTATATTTCCCAACTGAGCTGGGGTGATTGTCAGTATCTGTCAAAATGTTTGATTGTGAACAGATGGTGTTCGCGTATGAGAGATCAAAATGAAGAATGATTTCTCTCGGTCTCCTGGGATGCTCTAGTTCTGGAAATAAGTCGGAGTCGATTTTTTTTTCTCAAACTAAGTTACTTTTACTGGGAATTTGCACCGGCGTAGTGGTTCAACTCCAACGATTCCCCGGTACCCGGATCTGTGACTACATGGAGAACTGTGGTTAAACCTTTGGAAAACAACTCTTTTCTGCGTTTTTTTTGAGATATAGAGGTAATTCAGACAGGCTATCATGTTATCTAGTTATACGCTGATTGTAAAGCTGACGAGGGCGGTTCCAATGAGCGCTACAGTGGTGCAGGAGAGCCTGGTGTGGGGCGCACGTGCATATCACATGCCTCGTCGCGTCGCGGTGTCTTGCCCTGAACTTGCAGTCGGTGCGTCCCAACCTTCTTCCCCATTAATTTATCCTCACTGCCATCCCCCCATAAATTGTAAATATCTGATTCTGATACCGGAATGATCTCCTCGACATGGAAAGTAGCTTAACATATCTCAGCTCAAAGATACTCAGGCTAGTGATCGACAGCCAGGAACTGCTGGGTCGACAGCTCTTCATATGGTGAGTCGCATGGATATAACTGCGAGAAGATAAGATTTTACTAACTATATGCGCGCATATGTTCTCTTAGTTTGTGTCCATGGGCATTCCGAAGCCTTCGTCGTTCGACAGGTCGCAGTGAGTCTATTTTACTCAGTCAGAATCTTCCTCGTGCGTCCCGATATTCTACCCGCATATATGCGCTTATATGCTTTAGGAAACAGAATAAGAAAGTCATGTTTCATTCTGAGGACGAACTTGCGTCCCTTCGGGCCTCGGGCCCCGTCTGCATTACTGAATAACAAGGTTTGCCGTGGTTGCCACCTTTTTTGAACGTGTATAAGTAATCGCTTGGAAAACAGTGCGTTCTAAGCATACACGTACTCCAGTTCCTACGGTAAGTCTCCTTGCGTTGATGTGTATTCATCTATCCAATTTTGACACATATCATAGTTGCACGCCCATGCAAACGACAAGTTGTCTCTGGTTCGTCCCGGGGTCCTGGATTGGGGCAGAGATCCGTGGGGTCGCAGATTACCCCATAACGAGGTGAGCTGATCCGCGCTGGCTTGCGTGGCGGTGGTTCAAAGTACTGTTGGGGCTGAAGGATCATGCCGTGGCAGTGCAGCGTGGGGTCTGTGCGGGCCGATTTGTGGTTCTCGCGGTGCCTATCGAATCACTCTTTACCAAGGACCACCACACGGTGCCTCTCCTTTCAACATCCGTCCATCCATCCATCCACCAATTCATGATCGCCCACTCACAACCCATTGCGCTTCCTGCTAGCGCCGTCCCCACTGCGGGCGGCAGCTCTATGACCCAGCAAGACTATGCAATGCACGACGCGGGCTCATACACCGGCGGCGACGCCGAGGGGACGTTCAACCCCGCCTCCTTCACCCGCCACTTCCTCGGCTCCCCCATTTCGTGGCGTGCGAGCTCCTGGGGCATGCATAACGCTCGTTTTCCCGCAGGCTCGCCCACCGCACAGCTGCTCAGCAGTATAGAGTGCGTCTCTTCTTGTCTCATGTTGTGCGCGTGCTGATATAAGCAGCCTGAACGACTACCGCACGGGCAAGACACCGTCTTCCATCGAGAGTGACTCAATAATGAATGCGTTGAACGTATTTGAGCGCGAGGGCGAGCTTGTGCGTGTTTCCCTCGCCATAGCCGTGACGCCTCACTAAGACCACCTACTAATAGTGCCGGAATTACACATGCTGTGGGCTCCACCTGACGGACTTGCATGCGCTGCTCGAGCACTTTGAGGAGGTGCATATCGTTGTACTCGACCCCGAATCTGCAGCTCCGCAAGCGCACATTCAGATCCCCTTCAACCCAACGGTGCATACCGTCCCTGATGCCCAACCCCTACCTCACCAGACACTCCCGCATCACCTCCAGTCCCAACAACAATCGCAGCATCATCCTCAGCAGCAGCATACTCAGCACCAGCAATTTGCGCAACACCCTCAACAGCAGCAATATGCGCAATCGCAACCCCAATCTCAGGTTCAGCAATCTCAGCCATATGCGACTCCATTCGACACCGACGACATGGAGCTGGATCTTGACCTTGATAACACCTCTCTTTCTGCGCCACCTTCGCACCCGCCGCCACCTCCGCCTTCGTCCTCTTCGCGATCGTCACCGTCGTCCTTGGCACCATCTAGCGCTGCGCCGAGCCCACCTGACACACCCATTTCGACGCCGCTCTCTGCGTACCCGTCGTCACCCGGATACCTTCCGATGGGCTTCTCTGGCGTACAAGGACATTATGTCTCAGGTCCACCTTCGCCATTGGGGATGAGCGCATACGGTAGCACGGCTCCGTCGACGGCAGCATCAACGCGCCAAAATTCTCCGAGTCCGTCGGCAAATTCGCCTGAGAGCAACAATAGCTCAAATGCGAATCTGTCAACAAACGGGCGCCCCGCGCTGTCCGCACTCACTTTCCCTCGCTCCCTCTTCCCTGCTGGATTCCCGGCGTCGGGCTTCGCTCGTCCCGGTTTCTCTGGAGCCGGTCGGGGTGGTCTCTCCAATGGTCTCAATAACACCAGCACGATACAGCCGGAGGATGCATTCAACGCATACGCTCGCTTCGCTTCGGATTACTCGAGCTGCATGCCTGGAGCTCAGTTCAACGGGGCCACAGTTGATGAAGCAAGCGCATGGAGTGCTAGTGGTGCTGGACAGGGGGTCGGGGGCCCAGGCAACGGAGAAAATAGCGAGGGATGCGTCCCGCCTGCTCTGCTCTTCGCTGGTATAGGCAGTCCTGGAAAATCCGCCAATTCGAAGAAGTCTCAACCGAATGGCAAGGCAGCGTACGGGGGACGGGCGCAGGCGCCCAGCCAAAACGGTCAAGCCAACCAGCCAGTCGCGAACACCGCGAACACTACATCTCAACCCTCCACTTCCACTGCGGCTCAATCTTCTTCAGCTACTCACAGTACGATCTCCGCACCGACGCCTTCTAATGCTTCGGCGACGACGACGGCGACAGCATCTCCGTCCGCATCACTTCAGCGGCCGCCTACCTCCTTGCTTATGTCGAAGCCGTTCCGATGCCCGAAACCGAACTGCAACAAGTCGTACAAGCAAGCTAATGGGCTGAAATACCATATGACCCATGGGAGCTGCAACTTTGCTCCGCCTAAAGATTTGGAGCATGTGAAGGATTTGCTGGAGAGGAAAAGAAGGGAAAGAGAGGCTAACGGAGGGCAACAGCCTGGTGGGCAGGGTAGTGGGTTGGTGAGGAGCGCGAGCCTCGGGTCTGCGCCGCAGCCCATGATCAATGGGCAGTCGCATTCACAATCACAAATCCACTCGCAGACGCAACCAGGGACTCCTCTCTCGCCCACTTCGATACTCAGCCTCACTCCCGCGGACCTCGCCCACATCTCCGAGTCGGATCTCGTCGAGGTTGAACGCGAGGCGGAACGGCGACTGCGGCCCTTCGCGTGTGGCGTCGGCGAGTGCACGCGCCGGTACAAGAACATGAACGGCCTCCGATACCATTATCAGCATAGCGGAGATCACGGCGCCGTCGGATTGGCTCTGTTGGCGAGCGGGGTGCATGAATGCTTGGGCGGCAAACGGGGTCAGGCTGGCCACAATCAGAACCAGAGCCAACTCAACCCACAGCAGCAATCGGGCGCGCATAGACTTGCGGGTAGCGGGAAGGGCAGCGTGAGTGTTCCGGTTAGCCGCGCAGGGAGCGTCAGTGTAGCGACCAGCCGGGTGGGCACTCCGGCCCCGCATGGGCAGAACGCGTTCATGTCGGCTTACGGACAGCAGCAGCACACCTATGGACTGCCGCCGATGTCGCTCGGTATGGGGCTCCAGCCACTCGGGGCTACGAATTCCACAACCAACCCGAATTCTAACGCGAATTCGACGGTAACGCTGACCCCCAACACCATCTCGAACCTGAAGACGACTGCGATCACACCGACGATGGCACCGCCTATGGCCGTCCAGGCTCAAGCATTCGTTGTCCCGCAGGCAACTTCACAGTTCCAGGCGCAGCATTCGCGCTCGAGCTCGGGTGCCTCCAACAGTAGCCCATCGCGGCCAGGCAGCGCGGGGACGCATGCTCAAGTGCAGTCGCAGCAGCAGTCGCAGTCTCAGCAGGCGCCATCGCATTCGCAGCTCAATGCAGGGCAGAGTCGGTTCGCGTACGCACCCAGCGTCTACCAGCACTACGCCCAGCAGCAGCAGCAATACGGGCTCGGGATCGGGCTCGGCATGGGCGTTGCGCTGGGCACGGGCCCGAGTGGGAGTGCGAACGCGAATGTCCTCGGTGCGAACTCTACACTGAACTCGCCCCTGAACCCCACGCCAGCCGCGGCACCGAGCGCGAGCGCAGCTGCGGCCAGCCCCGCGGCGAGCAGCAGCAGCAGCGGTAACAGCGGGTCTCCGAGTGTCAGTGGCGCGGAGTACGGCGGTGGGCTGTTCCTCAACGCGCACGGCGAGTTCGTAGCGTCGGAGGACGCGCTGGGGCTCGGGTTCGGGCAGCAGAATGCGGAGCATGGCCACGGGGAGATGGGCCAAGAAGAGCAGGAGCAGGATGCAGCGCGCGCGGCAGCGATGTACGCGCGGCAGCAGCACCAGCAGAACGTGGCCGGAGTGGGGATGGAGCTGTAGGCGGCTTGGGTGTTATTCGCTGCCTTTGACAGGCGCGCTTCCCCCTCGTCGTTTCTCGCTCACCACGATTGAAAAATAGAGCTCGTTAGAGCACATAGACGTCTTTCAATTCGCCGACCTCGCCTTCGACCCACCGAAATTATTATACGCCGCATTACAAGAACCGTCTCCATGCTTTCGACAAGGAGCGGGTGGCAATAATCCGAAAAAGTACATGTACATCGTTTTTTTCTTCCTTTTCTTCTGTTTTGCTTGCTTCATCTTTCTATCAGAGTTATCTATCTTTTCTCTCCGCCTTTCTGTACCATCTAATCTCTTGTCTATTCTCACTTTTCTCCGTAGTACTAGTAACAAATCCCTATCTCTTTTTCCTCTATCCTACGTGCCCCGACTATACAGTGCCGTCGAGGCTTCGTTTGCTTGTGTCTCCCTTCCTTTCCCTTCCGATTGTTATTAGTAAATACCTGCTCTCAACCCGTCAAACCCGACAGACGCCCGTGCTAGCGGGGATCCACCAGCGCGTACACACCATTATCCTCGCTACCATCGACCGCCCTTTCCTCACACCATCTTCAGCGCACACCGCCACAGCTGTCACTCCGCCCACATGTGTGCACCCCAAAACATTGTCGCCCCCACAGAATCTGGACGCGCCGCGACATCATTCATCGCCAGACCCTATCACTCCGCGATCTGTCGCCCAATTCATCCCATCCCCCGTCATCGCCCCACCCTCCAAATCTGCCCCGACATCGCACCCAAAATTAAACACCAAAAAAAGCGAATTTGCTTCTCCCAGCGCTCTCACCAAACCCCCCTCCCCCCTCTGCTGGCGTTTGCGTCACGCGTGCTGCACATTGCAGGCTAGATATTCCGATTTTATTTCCGTCTGTCTCGTGTTCTTGTTTCTTCGCTTTTTTCCCCTCCACGTTCCGCCCCGTGTCCCTTGATATATTGTTTGTCTTCTATCTTCCTCTGCTTTCGAAGTTTGAGCCGCCTAGAGCGAAGTACCACATACAACATATACGCGTATACATATTTACACATTATTATTCTACAACCAAGTATTTCTACTACACTACTCGCCGCCATAAGTACATATTTTGCGCAAATTCCGGTGCCCCCTCCCTCTGCCGTGAGACCGCTGGGCCTGCTTTCTTTCACTTGCTTTGTAACGTTCCCCCCTCTATCTTTAGGTTAGCCTTCTGCGTGTGTAAATTACTGCCTATACATAAGTATGAATTGCCTTGTGAACTGGTTTGAAGTGGCCATCCCCATGCGCGTCCCCCGAGTGGATGGGTTGGTTGGGGCCCGCTGGCAGATGTCATCCACCCTGTCTGAATCTGGGGGGGCGCATAGCATGTCCTCCTTCATGCTCCGGCGGGTGGATGTGCGCGATGGTTCCGCGGCGCTCAGCGTGCAGTATTGATGAATGCACGGCGCCCCCTCGTCTGCGCTGTGCACAAGCGCCGCGCACTGCCCATGTCATCGCCTGCGTTCGCGATCTCCCGGTCGGACGCACGCATGCTCGTACACACGCGCATACACGCACGCTGCAGCTGAGCGGCGGCTCGGAAGCATCCCCCCACGCGGCAAGCGCCACCAGCGCCTCCGCGCCGTCTGCGCCGTGCAGCGTGCATGCACGCGCCCCAGGCTAGCCTCGACGGGCACAATGCCAATGGCATGGCATCGAATCGACACACACACGTACGCAAACACGTACGCATGCTTTCCCAAAAGAACGTATGTATATACGTACCCAGGGCTGCGCAGCTGCTCAACTGCTGCTGCTGCGCGCGTAGAGTACCTACTTTTGGCGCGCCCCGCACTCCTCGCCGGGGGCGTGGGCCCACGGATGCGTGTGTGTCGCATGACATCTATCCCCGCCGCGGCGGGAAAACCTGCGGGTCTTGCACACAAGCTATGTACACATACATAGCAGCCTGGCTGGGCGCACGGCGTGAGGCGGGGGCGCGGCCGGGCCTTGAAACAGGAACGTGGCGGGTGCCACATGCCCGCCTGCACACAAGGCAGCTCGCGAGTCGCTGGGGATGCAGTGCGCCGCTAAGAATAGGCGCAGCCGCGCGTGCCCCGCGCGCTCATTCGCTCGCGCTGCATCAGCGCCCTAGCTCACTTACTTCGCCTCCGTGCGCGCTGTAAGTTAGGGTTTAGGGGACGTCGCGCCGATACTCTGTTAGACGCCATATCGCCGCGCACTGCGCGTGGTGAGGGTGTGCTCGGCTGCGCATCCGAATG
Organism: Hypholoma fasciculare; assembly: GCA_016801325.1. Taxonomy (NCBI): domain Eukaryota; kingdom Fungi; phylum Basidiomycota; class Agaricomycetes; order Agaricales; family Strophariaceae; genus Hypholoma; species Hypholoma fasciculare. Next base: position 20,936 of record JAEKIV010000160.1, on the reverse strand, counting down.
GCGGCGAGCGCCTCTTTCTGCACGCGGAGAGCCGACACAGGCGCCAGTGTGCAATGGTTGATCATGATCAGCGTCTGCCACGAGATATTAACGCCCCAGGTTCAACATACGAGAGTACCCGTCTCCGGGAAGTACCGGTGGCCCGCCTCGCACGGTATCCACCTGCACTCGGACAAGACTCGACATTATCCATGGTCGTTGACATTAGCGTCGATATTGGCAGCTCACTGGCTGCACCAAGACGCGAGCAGCGCGCTGCGAAGCCATCCACAAGCGCGGTTCCCAGGCCCACGGCCATTTTTAAACATCGTGCATGAGGGGGAAAGAAGGTATTGCGGCCGTCGATTTCCCCGCGACCAAGTGAAGGCCTGGCGGTTGGAACTTGGAGTCGAGTAGCGATGTCATTGAAACGTACGCTCCCTGATTGGCCGCGTGAGAGAAGGTGACATCACGGATTGCACCCAGCCCGCCTCCTGGCTCGCGAGAACCGGACGCGAAAGGCGTTATGCACGCCTCGTGCCCCACCGCGGGGGTAAATATAGAGCTGTCGTCCATGCTTTCTCCCATGTCGCCTGCGAATCTATCCTATTCGACGTTTCGCGCGTCCCATGAAACGCTTCCATATCAGTAGATGCATGGATGCACATATCGCACACCCCCTGGAATAGCTGCATAGGTATAAAACAGCCACAGCTGTTGGCCCACAATACTGGAAAGTCTAGAGGGATTATTAAGTGGCTGATTCAGACGCGCTCGACGGTTTGCAGATGCTTGTGCAGCCCCAACCCCCCAACCAAGAAGCGTGCGCAGTCAGCAGTGGAAGCGCGCGCGGTCGCTGACAGACTTCTTCGAGTGGCTGACACCTCAGGTGAAAGGCTAGCGGAGCATGACGGTGCTTCCGTACCTAACGGGAAACACGGCCTCGAGGATGCGCACGCTGATAGCGCTATTTCAAACGCGCTCCTAAATGAGAGGATCATGGGAAGCGTCCGGTGCAGGCTGAGAAGGCAATGTCGACATGGGAGCTGGAACGGGGTTCGTGTCAAGCTCCTGCTGGCTTCCATGGATCTGGGTATTCGGACTGGGTCGGCTGAGCATCGCCGCACCTGGTTCAGTCTATTCCAGAGTCGAGTAGCTCCGAAATGAGTTGAGCGAGCGCGTCCTACGATGTGGCCCTCTATATGATTGAATTGCACTGCAGTTTATTTGCAGTCAGGCGAAGCAGAGCTATTGTATGTCGGAGTTCCTAGTGATATATCAGGCGCATTATAGTCTAGAGTGTCGTCGGCATGGCATGGCGGTCATATTTGGACGAACCTGACGTTCATGCGCGCCACATATCCTGAAAGCGGCCCTGCTAATTGACTTTCGGACTTGAGAATGGGGACTTCGAATTTAGGACGAGTGCTGCCCAAGAAACAGTTTTGGGCCTTCTTCGAACAGTCCTTGAAACGAACAATGCATGCACTGTGGGTATCTATAAAGAGAGTTTGATGGGTGCGCATATATGCTGCCATAAAAGGGCTATTTTCACCAATTTCGGACTGATGCTGTGAATGATAATCCGTTTCTTTCGTCGGACGACATGTAGACTGTCAAAAGGGTGGTCCGATGGAGTGTACCGTTGAACGGAAACATGTTACTTGGAGGTCCGTGTCTGTTTTTGTGTCAGATCATTTCCAAAGTGTAGATCTGAGAGCATATATTGAGCAATAGTCAGTTCTCTACATCCGACAATCGAATACCGGATGATTACCACCTCGTCGAGCTTCCAGCTGCGTTCCGATCAGAACCTTAGATGTCTGGTCCCCATTTTTGCCTCGGTCGATAGCATATATTCACCCATTGTAAGTCGTTCGTGGAGCAAACCCAGGGGCTTACCCCCCGCCGACTTTCTATTCCAGGGATGAACCGCAAACAAAGCACTAATTAGTCTGATTCCGGAGCGGGTACCAGAAGGCTAAAATATCTTCCGGGGGAGGCTAAGCTGCGCACCCTAGCCAAATTGATTCGTAAGTCGAGCCAGCAGGTATGTAAGCTTACTCACTCAGCGCAGTGTTGACTTGGGAATAAGCTGAACTGGCACGGTGTACTGTATGCGCATACAACCAAGCGCCCAAGTTACGGGAAGCTTCATGTGTTCGCGGTCACGGTCTGGCTCAGTGTTGGTCAGGGGAAAGCGTCACTGAGATCGGCAGCATTCCCCGTCCATTCTGCCTCGCCGTGAGATAGTCGTGAGCTCTGTATTCCATCTCGTATTCAGTTTAATGAACCCCAACGAACCGTTCCAGCGGATTCGGCACTCATCATGGCTCGTCTGCCCCGTCGCACGAAGCCGCCAATTACTTCCGACCTCGCCCGACGCGCTTTCCTCGTCGACGATCCGGGTAAAAGGACGGCGCATAGAAAGCCACGTGTCGACAGGTGATATAACGCGTCCTCGCGAGGGCGTATTTTGGAAGGAATAGCGAATAAAAAATGTCTAATGAGCGTGCAGACAAGCCTGCGATTCGGACGCTCGGCATCATAGTCAAGCGTACAATAGATACAAACACTGACCAAACACCATGCCGTCACCGCCGCATTCTGATCGTTCGTCGTCCCGTCGAGACAAGAGTGAGCTTGCGTGTACTCGCAGTCATTTAAATATACCACGATACACGCTCGAATCTATTCTCAATTGTAAGTGGATAGTGAGGATTTTTATCCTTAGAAAAACCACTCGTTAGCAACTCTTTCGCAAATAACTTTCTTCGTTCTAAAAATAGAATTCGTATTGGTCTCTCTGTTTTACGAGTTCTCGAAACTATACATACATAGACGCCCTCCGCTACTAAATTTGTTCATACTTCCTCTCAAACAAAAGTTCTTGTATTTTAGCATACTCTTTCATAGATCATAAGCTGCTCCTTTCTCGCTCATCGAAACGAATTCGATTGAAAGGGCTGTCGTTCTACTATTATCATGTCGCGGTGTTCCCAGCGCTGGAAGTCCAGATTTACCTCCCTTTCTGATGATGCGCGCAAGCGAAAATCCAGGTCGCCAAATCAACAAAACCATGTGCGATGCATGATCCCCGCTTCACTGCCTCGGCCTCAACAAATCAGATCGATTCGTGCTGATACACATCGACTGGACCTTCCAGGCGCGTAATTTCCGTCTACACATTGCATAGACACCGGCTCACTATTAACCGTATCCGGTGCCTACTATGACGGCGCTGTTGGTGAAAGCGGTCTAGCTACCGATGGCCGTCTCTGAAATAGTACAACTCCATTTCACGGGCAGAATCATCATGATTCTGCACCGACGAGCATGCGGTCGCCCAGGGTTAGCTGTGAGTAAGCCTCTCCCCGTTACTCAGAATTCAGGAGGTAAGTCCGGCGGTTGATAAGTGCTTAGGATTTTTATAACTTTGTGATGAAAGTCCAATCTAAGGATGAGCCAGGCCAAGTCGGACGGCAACGGACTGAGCTCACATACACAAGTATCTAAAAATGAATGTGCAGATCATGAACTCACTGCATCAACACTGCATATACATCTAATGACTACATCACTACTACATTTTTCAAGTTAGCAGTACGACGGAGACCAATATCTTTCCACAGCATACGACCATCGTATTTCGCGCCTTTTCATTGGTTTGACTGGGACAGTCAGAAAAAAACAAAGGAAGATTAGTTGGGTTGACGTCAAGTAGACGTAACAAACTTAGCCGAAATTTCTGGTATTAGGTTGATTTCCCACGATATTTTCTTTCGCCATTCTTTCAGCTCCTAATCGATTGTGAACTGCGCGTCTTCAAGTGCTCTGAATTGATCTTGGTAGTAATAGAAAATGCCACCTTCATCCGATCCCATAGCCTTTCGACATTCTCTCTCTTCCTCCAAGAATATCATCATCTTATCCGGCGCAGGTTTATCAGCACCTTCAGGTACAGTTGGCAACTTTCTGATTACTGTCAAATTCTATTGATTTTTCAACTACCAAAAGGATTGTCTACCTATCGTGGTTCTGGAGATTCTTTGTGGTCGAATCCCGTGAGTCCTTTTACCTGCTATCTATAGAACTCTCATTTTTACGCGGTTACGGCAGGATGTAGTCAAATATTCCTCTCATACGACGTTCGCTGAGGATCCGAGTGGGTCGTGGCAGTTTTACCACCTCAGGCGTCTTCTGTGAGAGTTTACTATCTGGTGGTTACTATACCTAATCGATTCTCCAGCTCTTTGGACGCAAAGCTAAATCCTGGCCATATTGCTCTTGCAGTTCTAAATCTACCCGATATTACCTCGCGCATCATTCCTGCGGCTGTTTCCCCACCGTTGCATGTCACACAAAACATCGATGAATTGTCTTTGCGATCGCTCAACAAACTTCCAGATGATTTACTTGCTGATAGCCAGGAAAGGCTCCTCCAGATGCACGGCTCTCTTTTCCGGACACGGTGCCTCTCCTGCAAAAAGGTCGACCATTCTTACAACCGTAACCTTTCAGCTGCTCTGGGCGACGTCTCTACAACTGGGCGTCCTATCGATATACCTGTCGAGAAGCTTCCCCGATGTGGAGGGGACGAATGGTCTGGGTCTAATCGATACGGACGTTGTGGTGGCCTATTGCGACCGGACGTTGTCTGGTTTGGCGAAGTCCCACCACTCATGGGTGAAATTGCAAGGCAAATTACAAAGTGTGATCTGTTGATCATAGTGGGTACTTCGGCTCTGGTAAGATTGAAATGCGGCTGGATATTCAATTTATTTAGCGCCTTCTGTATAGGTTCAGCCCGCTGCTGGTTTTGCGTCTCAGGTGCAATCTCATGGAGGCAAAGTTGCCGTATTTAATATCAACCGCTCTGCTCATGACGAAGATGCAGATTTCCTCTTTCTTGGAAGCTGCGATGGAACATTGCCTCATGTACTTGACGTCGCTGATGTAGTGAAAGAACTCTTCAAATGATATGCAAGAGCATATGCACCCCAATATTTTACTTAAGCCTGTCCTCTGCATTTTGACTGTGATCCTTTATTTCAAAAAATAAGAAGGATATTTAACGACACCTTGAAAGCACTACTGCCCATACACTATGTATAGCTTGCTCGCGGACTAGTAAATATATAGATAATCGCAGCGAAATCAATTATAATCGTGTATCAATCTACATCCAGACCAAGATTCGTGAAGTAATCAAGAGGCTCATCAATGAGAGGTCCTTCCCAGCAAAAATACAATTTGTTGAGGAAGTCAGTCACATACTTGCCATAGTTACCCACCATGAAACGAGCACTCCATATCCAAGATTTTGGGGAGCGTTCATCCCATATCACAAGATGCGCATATTCCAGCCACGCTGGAAATGCACCGGCGCGCCCCCAGTCAATAATCCAAGGCATACCTTTCCGATCGACAATTATGTTGTTCATGTGTAAATCCATGTGGCACAGTACAAGGGGCTGGGTGCGGTCAAATTTTGGCCACCATTTATTCACTGCACCAGAACAACGATGGGCATAGACGAGCGCATCGAAGCGTCTGTGGTCGAACCAGTCGGCCATCTCTCGGTAGGAGCGGAAAGGACCGCCACCGGTGCTCGTGAAAAAGAATCCGGAGCACATATAGGAATTTCCGTGAGCATCGAATGGTCCTGGTAAGCCGGGAAAAGGAAGAGGTAGACGATGGAGCTGGCGCAAATGGGATCTCATGAACCATATAACGCGAATTCGAGCCCACCAGCTCATAGTAGGCCACGCAAGTTCCAGGAGGTCGCCGTCAACGTAGTCCATGATGACATATTTTTGGTCTTGATATAAGTCCTGTTGGCGCCAAGGTAAAACACGCCGCACTTGTGGTATGGGGATTGAGGTATTAGAAGATAGATAGGACATGATAAAAGGTTCGCTCGGGTTAGGTGATATTTTGACAACAGCGTCCTGGGTGATACGCCACGCCGACGCGAATCCTGGAATCATGTGGTCAATGTTGGGGTTACCCAATGCATTTGCCGAAGAAATGTTATCAATGAGAGCATATATTTCGTCGTCCGAGAGTTTGTCAATTGATGGCTGATGTTTTTCAGGAGGTTCAGCTGGAGTGCATCTACGATATTAAACATGAAGTTGAGCTGAAATTGACTCGGAGTGCGAGGCCACAAATACGCGGATGAGCAAAACTGGAACATACAGAGAGAAGATCAACCCCATCCACAAGGGTTTAGACAGTGACCGACACTTATATTTTTTGCTCGAACGAGACAGGTGCGAAGAGGCAGGTTCCTGGAGTTTCAACGCTTCAAGAATCAAAGTTGTTGATGGAATGAACTTGGAATGAACACTGAACAGAACAAGTTGTGAAATTCGAGCAAAATTCGAGATTCTTCGAATATCCTGTAGAAACACGTGACCCGACGCGTTAATCAGTTGCGAAACCACTGCCGTTCACATTGCACAAGCCGTTCAACTTGAACGTGAATTCTTCTTCAAAGTCCTGTTGTTGTATTTGCTTTAACAAAGTCGTAACGAAGAATTCTCTCCATACACTTGGTTGACACTTAGTGACCTTTGAACTCCGTGGCAACACTTCATCAAGAGATGACAACTCCATACTACACTCCGTACAGCGGCCAGTCCACCTTCTCTATCAACCCAACCAATCCACAGCCCCAAAATTCTACTGGAAGCAACCCAGGCACCCCCACTCCAGCTGGACGCGGCCGACCGCGAGGAGCCGCGACTGGCGCAAAGCGTGGACGGAAGGCAAAGGCAGCTGTCGCAGGATCTACGTCACCACGAGCAAGCTCAAGCACATTCGCTGTTGGCTCCCCAGCACAAACCCCAGTGTCATTCGCGGCGAGCAGTGTGAATGCCCAGTATCCGCGTGTTCACTGGGCGATGCCCAATGCCACCTCCGGCGGAGCAGAGGAGGGCGCTGAGGATGCCGGCCCGCTGGACACAGGCGGCGTCACGGAAGGCGGAGATGGAGACTCTTTGATGCAGCAGCAGGAGGAACAACTGGATCCAAAGGCGCCCGTGATCGACCCAGCGCTCATGGGGTTGGGTGGCGGGGGCGGACCTACAGGTTCGCGGCGCGGAACCCCTCTGCCAGATCTCGCAACAGGCCTTACACTGCCTAACCGAAGTACCCCACAACCGGTCCTTGCGCCTGGGCGCCCCGGGATTCTAGCTGTTGACGAGGAAGCTGAGGGTGACGACGAGCTACTTCCTGCTATGGCAGACGACGATTATTCGGCTCAATTATCGTGGCAGAGTCAATCGAAAGATAACCTGAAGTGCGTGCCCCATTCCGCTAAAACAAGTGCACCTTCTAATCGCCTTGCAGGGTGCTGATGGACAACCTAAGTCCTACTCAGTACGACCGCTTTGAGGCATACAGGCGGCACGCTTTACCGAAGCAAGCAGTTCGGAAGGTCAGTTCACAGAGTAACCGACTCAGACCGTGTTCTCAGTTCATGCAGGTCATCCAACAAACACTTGGTCAGCAGGTCTCGCAACCCGTAGCCCAGATAATCGCCGGCTTTTCTAAAGTCTTCGTTGGGGAGATCGTCGAAAAAGGTAAGCCCATCAGCATTTGAAATTCCAAGGTGAACCGCCTATCCTCTCTTGAGCCGGATAAGCGCCTGAGCATGCTTGGCTTGCCTCATGCTATCATGAATGATTGGTGCTTGTAATTGCCAGCTAATCTGTTTGCTCATCTGTTGCTTCTAGCGCGTGCTGTCCAGACGCGGCGAGGAGACACAGGGCCTTTATCGCCTGACCACTTGCGCGAGGCGTATAGAGCCTACCAGGAAGATTCGGGTCACGTCGGCGCTGCCAGACCTCTGCGGGCCAAGAAGTTATTCGTTCGATGATGATTTGTGGCAAAACCGCCAGCCGATACCATTGCTCTAGTATTATGATTATCCCTGATTTTGGAAGGCTTTGCAGATACCTATCTTATGACACATACCTGCAGTTATGTCCTGGTTCGGAGCTGCTCAAGATCATATTCAATGGCCGAGAATCAGCCATCGACAATCTTCCCTATGGCCTGATTGCAGCCTCATAGCCTTCGCTCTATCGATAATTTTCACATCATTCCATTGTCGTTGAACAATAATCCGCTACATTACAAACGCTATCGACGACTGATTCCAAATCGATCCCAGTATCAAGCTAGTAATACATGCGAGGCCACAAAATACGAATGTATACTGAAAATTTCATATACGAATTTCATGACTACAGACGCATTCCCACAAACACAAGTCCCAGAACATGTCCGATTGGATGTAACCATCTTAGCTGAGATGCTGAAGTGCTATCATCTGTCCCACTTCAGCGACAGTAGGACGAGAGGCTGGGATCTCATGCCAGCACTGATTGACGATATCCCAGAAACTATCAGTTGGAGCTAACCTGGATTCGGTCGGTGTGGGGGGTGGATTGTTCGCTAGGACTTGCAGCATCACTTGCGTCTCGGTCAGACCCTCGTAAGGCACTTTCCCCGACATAACCTGCTTGTTTCTTAGTGACGGCGCATCGGTGCTATCTAAAAGACTTACATGGAACATAACACTACCCAGGGAATAGATATCTGTGGAAAAGTTCGACTCTGGGACACTGTCATCGGGTGGGAACAACTCAGGTGCTGCCCATCTTGCTGAGCCTGCCATTTTGGATGTCATGAAAGACGCTCCTCGCAGCTCTGCGATGACGTTTGAGAGGCCAAAGTCAGAAAGCCTCGCTTTACAGTCAGAATCCATCAAGACGTTTGCCTTCGTGGAAAACATAAAGTTAATACGTGCTAAAACGAGCAAGCGCTGAATCAATTCTGACCGTTGTTAAGTCACGGTGAATGATGTGCTTGGAATGCACTGGGTGAAGAGTTCCATCATTATGGGGTGAGCAATGAATGTAATAGTGAATGTAATAGATTCACTCACAATACTGTAAACCGTTCGCAATATCTTCACACTAGACGAAACCGAGGGCAAAACATCAATGACTCAAACTTAATGATAGAAAGAAAAGCGAGTACTCACTATGTCCACTCGGGTTTTCCTAGTCAAATTATCTGCATTTTTGCTCAGATACCCGACGAGATCTCCCTTTTCCATCCACGGGCACACCATCGAAACAACTGGACCAAAGTTAGCAGCAGTTCCCAGTAGCGGTAATACGTTAGGATGCTTCAGGGAGGTCCATATGCTTATCTCCCTGGTTAATCGCTAATTGGCAGTTAATTTAGTAACAACAGGTGGGCGATGCATGAATTGACAACCTTTAGCAATTTGTCTTTGTCAGAGTCTTTATAAATATGTGTGCGGATGATTTTGATGGCGACTTTGGTACGGGGTCTTGAGTCACTTTGGTAGTATCCCAAGAAGATATCTGCGTAGCTTCCCCCCTGACTAGCAAAATCGGTTGCGCGTACTACCTCCTCGGTGAGGTCCGTTGTTCCTGAAAGAGGGTCTACATGCGACGCGGTTATAGGACTCTGGCAAGTTGTGTCAACCAGCAATAAAATCCGATGCACTCAACTATCAAACTCAACTATTTTTTGGTCGGTTTCCAGGTGAAAATCTGACTCGTGCCCGTGGTGTTGACGATGGTACCTTAGCCCATTTTTATTCTTAAATCTTTTAGGGCATTGTCCGATACCGCATGCAAATGGCCGCAGCTCCGCCTGTTCTGCCTCTGGGTATGCCGTGAAGCTGCAAGATCCGTGCGTTAAGTGGTATTTGAGGCCGTTTGCTTGCTTATATGCCTTGTTACAGTTGCCCTTTGGGCATCGGAAAGGTTTTACCACCACCGAAGGCGTGAAGGAGCGTGAAGACGCCGCTGTACCCGTTGTAGAGGCGGCTGTCAGCGTGTCAGGCTTGTTGCGTGTTATGAAAGGGTAGAGTGCAGCAGAAGGGGAAATTATACCCAAGGTGGAAGGCGGTGCGGGCTTTTGTTTGTGCCCACTGTTTGTACCGTGGGCAGTGCTGGCCGCAGAGGGTTCTCCAGATGAGGGCGTAGATACAAGAGATTCCGAAAACGAAGCAAACGTTGAGGGCTCTCCTGGAGTCAAGATGGGATTGTTTGATTTCACGGAATGTTCCTCTTCATAGTGCGTGATCAGTGCGGACAGGTCCTGAAACCGCTGACCGCAACACGCGTACTGATCCTTCTCCTACGATCTTATTAATGACATGCGGAAAAGGATAGGCGAGAGACGCACAGCCTTTCCCCAAAAATTAATATCATACTGCGTGTTCGTGTTCGCGGCGGTATGCATCGGTGTCGCCTCTTCTAGACTGTATGTAACAATCAGCAGATTAAGAGAGAGCAATATTCAGGCGGCTTACACAAGGCGGCTGGACGAGTTAGGAGCGTCCTTGGATGCAGGTTTCCAGGAGCTGTGCAGTGGGCTCGGCTGCCACGACATGGGGGAGCCTAAGAAGTGCCGCGTGAAAGACGACGCAGGGCTGATGTCGCGCATTGGGTAATCTTGCTGCGCGAGGATGCTGGGTGGTCTCCATGAACTCGGCTGCCACGACATTGGCGAGCCTAGATGATGCTTCGTGAAAGACGCAGGTGAGCTTGACGTGCCTTCCCCGTCGTGCATAGGGTAATCTGAATCCAGATACGCAAGCCTGAAGACCTCAGCACTGGATCTTTCGTCCGAGGTGCGCACTGCGATAGGAAGTGTGTAAGAATGCATCGACGATAAGCAGCCTGGTCGGAATCGACGGAAGATCGTGTGGAGAACAGTGTGATACTGGGGAAAGCAGTGTCATCCAAACGAGTCCAACTATTACAAAACCAATTCATCAACGCTATAAATAGCAGTCATCAATCCATGAACAATGACAGCGATACGGCAACGCACAGAATGAGAAACATTTCTTACAAAAAGAAGGTATAAACCGGAATGTGCGCAGAGGAAAGGGCTATGATAATACATTAGCGTAAAAGCATTTTCCAGCAGGAACTATTCACCTCCTTGCGCCGACAAAATACGAAACAGAGAAACAGGGAATGCCGCTCGGAACATTCCAGGGCTAAGATTCTTTGCCATCGAGGCCCGTGTAGCAAAGTGGCGAACCTTACATACAGAGGCTGTAGGTGCTACAGTGTGTTCGTGGATTTTCAAGAATATCTTGCGGATGGTGTACGATATCATTGAGGAAGCTTCAACACGGTTGGATAATCGCATACTGTGCGGAAAAGCTGCTCTTGTGCAGAAGCATGGGAGCCCGGTCTTGATGAACGGAAGGAAGTTAGGACGCTCATGCAAAACGCAAGACAGAAGCCCGCCGTGCTCATTGCGACAAAACTCCGCTACAGGTTATTATATAAAAATCGATGCATGGATTTGGGAAGACTTTGTTAAAGGCGAATGTCAGCTGAACGAAAACGGTCAGAACATGCGCTGAAAGAAGAATGCATACGACTTACTTGCATGCCTCAGCACGTATTCCTTAGATTTTCCTCTCTTTCTGAGCCATATACCCCATGATCAACACCGCTCTTCCCAGCGTCGTCTCAGCACGTATTGGTGCTTCGCCTTCATGAGAACGTTCGACTGCGTCCGGGGCGAAAAACTTGGAGTAGGCGAATGCAAAAAAGATGGTCTCGCCGATGCCCAGCAACTCTGGGACTGCTGACTTTGATCAAATGGGGTGCCCAGAGCTCCCAGAGGACTCGACACCGCCTTCAAGGTTCATGATTGCGAGGGCGGTTCCTGAAAACCGAACGCGGAGATTCGAAGCCAAGGTGATGGTGGTGGGCCATGAGCAAGTCGCGAAGTTAGGCCTGAAGCGGAGTTGCGACTAAACAAGGGCCAAGTTTGTGCAAAATACGTATGTATTTGAAATTGAAATTTCTTTTCTACCATACTTATCACCCACTGGCAAATATCACCGGCACCCTCGACAAGGAAAATCCCAATGCATGGCACATGTAGATTATATCGTGATAACACCTCGAGAGAGTTGGACTTTGGACATCAGTAGTCTGGGAGGTTCAGCAAGTAGAATAATTATCGATGGAGAAAGCCATCTTTGATTGATGTCATTCAGACCTTGCAATTCTGCCATAGCATTCGAGTTAGAAATATCCTCTCCGGAAATTTGATTATATCCAAAGTACATCTACGTAAGAGATATTCCGTTTGTAGTACATATTACAATGCAAGAGCCCTTTCAACATTTATTGATTGTGGAAATAGTAGCGTGTTGATTGAAATTCCTTGTTCCTGCCCAAATACCGCGTTGGCCGTGACGATGACCATAACATAGCGAGTAACGCACCTTTAATAACATATCCAATAAATTCAACCATCTCAATGGCAGTGCAATAGCGCTACCATCCGTCCCACTTCCGCGACCGTTGGTCGAGAAGCCGGAGTCGCCTCCCAGCAGCGATTAACAACGTTCCAAAAGGTATCGATCGTCCCCGATGTAGCTGCCGTAGGACGTCTGTGATTCGTCCCAAATTGCTGTATCACTTGCGTGTCCGTCAGGCCTTCATACGGTAGTTTCCCTGACATAACCTGCGTCACTCGTCAGTGGTGACCGGTTGATTGCTGCCCGAGAGACGTACATGATAGATTACACTGCCCAGAGAATAGATATCGGTGTAGAAATTCGCTTCCGGGACGTCGTCGGAGGGTGGGAACAGCTCCGGTGCTGCCCATCTCGCCGAGCCGGCCATTTTGGAGGTCATGAAACTCGGGCCTCGCAGCTCTGCGATGACGTTGGAAAGGCCGAAGTCGGATAGCTTCGCCGTGCGGTTAGAGTCCATAAGAACATTGGCCTTTGTGGAACATAGTCAGTATGCACACCATCCTGCACGCGCAGCGCCAAATCGATTCTCACCGGAGTTAAGTCACGGTGAATGATGTGCTGGGAATGCACTGCGAAGAGCAACAGGATTACGAGGTGCATCGCGTATATGATAAATTTCACTCGCTGTAATGCAAGCCGTTCGCGATATCCTCACACTAGACGATAGCAGAGGTAGAATATGAATAACAATTTAGATAACATATAATCGCGCGAGTACTCACTATGTCCACCCTATCTGTCCTTTGCAAAAGACCTTCGTTTTTTCTGAGGTACTGAGTAAGGTCTCCCTCTTCCATCCAAGGGCTAATCATCGAAATGACCAGGCCAAAGCCGGTAACAGTTCCAAGCAGCGGCAACACGTTGGGATGCTTGAGGAAGGCCCAGATCTTTACCTCTCTCACCAGACGCTTAGTCTCTACTTTAGTGACGATCGATGTACGACATAGAGAATTCGCCCACCTTTCCCATTATTTCTTGGTTGGTATCGTTGTAGATTTGTGTTCGTATGACTTTGATAGCGACTTTGTGGTCATCCGCGTCGCGATGGTAGGTTCCAGTGAAGATGTCCGCGTAGCCTCCCCCGTGGCTAGCGAATCCGGACTCGCGTACCACCTTCCCCGTGAGGTCCGCAGGTTTCGCCATGTTCACCACGTGTGACATGACCTCGAGGTTCTAGTGAACGTGCATCAGCAAGGTGCGACTATCCTGGTCAGACGTAATCAGCTATCGAACTCAACTGGTTTTTGGCCGATCGGTAGCTTATGGTCCTTGCTATGGTCGTAATGTTGACGGTGATGCCTCAAACCGCTTGATTCCCTATACCGTCTTGGGCATTGTCCGATACCGCATGCGAATGGACGTAGTTCAGCATCTCCTTCTTCGGCGAGTATCAGGCAGCCAAAGAGCTCTGGCACGAAGGTAGTCGATGCGAAATGCAAGCGTGTTGTGACACTTGCGAAAGAACCAGTCGTCGACGTTTCAGACGAGTTTTCCATGGAGGATAGAGTACTGCAGAGGCGCTGAATACGAGGTTTGGTGCGCGGTATTGGGCTGCTGTACCGGGGACGACGATGACCGCCGTGGCTGTGTTGATGTGTCGCGGTGGCATGAGAAACCTGTGTATACTCGAGAATGGCCTTCGCAGTGTACAACGTCCTCTACGGATAGACGATCGCATACAATGCGTCCGAGTAGGAGTATGCGCACCCAGTCTTGATCGCGAGGTTATTCGTTTAAACAAGTGGATACAACGAGGAGCGACAACGAAGCTTACTGTTCAACATGACCCGCTTCTGCTATACGTTATCATACGTGAAGACAGCGCATGCCCATCTGAAACCACCCAGAGACACCAACTTTGTCCGCCGAACCTTAAAAACGAGCACAGTAAATACACAGTATGAAAAAGGAAATAAGATAAACGTACCCCAATATATATCGGCTGTAGGAAATCATTGAGAGCCGCTGGATATCTGTCTCCTTCCGAACCCTCTCCTCCGTGGCCTAAAGCAACCCGTGGCTAATGCTGTCCCAGTGTGTAGCGATAGTACGCCGTGATGTAGACCTTCGCCGGCGTCTACAACCGAACTCGAGGCTTGGAGGGTCCCACCTACGCCCAGCGGTTGTGATCAGAGTTGATGCCGATGTTGAGGTCCATGGTTGTTGTTGCGCGGCCAGGTTATAGAGAGATTTGGTACGCAGAGTCAAGGGCAGTAATGGTGGGGAGAGAGAGCGCTTCCGATTCAAATCGCAGCTTTGTACAAACATGAGTCAAAACAATCAACGCCGTCGTGTAGGATTGCCTCCGAGTCGGGATCTATTTGGGTTCTGCCCCGCACACTGTTACCTTTGGTCTCGTGAAGGATGCACCTTACAAAGAGTCTGCGAAACAGTAAGCGATGCCAGAGTCAAAGAGCTTTACTGTTCTGCAACTTCTTCGTTTCCTCTATGCAAGTACTATCCTACACACCGAAAACATGTAGTATTTGCCGGATCCTGCTTTCCTGATACGTTGGGATGTTTTTCGTTGGATTCGCCTGAAATTCACACCGACAAGCCGCTCTTGCCTATTGGAATTCATTTCTAGCAATTATGGGGTACAAAGAAGAATGTACAATCTATCTGGGGTATTCCATAGCTCGCAGTACCCTTGTGATACCCCACAGAGACATCTACCGACTTGGTTCGCCGGGATTTCCTTGCCTACAACTTACTTGCCCAGTGCCCACAACATTCCGCCCTCTGCCGCAGCGCACCATCAACGTTCATTGTGACAAATCATGTTACATAGTCCATACGTTCCAAAGATAGCGTACTGAGATATGTTTTGTTTACCTTTCATACAGGTTAATTTGATAAAGAATGGGCGGATAGAAGGGGCTATGCTATGCCAATACAATGAATAATGAATATTGCTGGCCGTCGGCATTCCGAGCCTCTTGCAAGGCATTTCAAAACTTTCTAAGAGATCGACTATCATGATCTAAAAATAAATTCCGGGCTCTGCCCAAACGACGAAGGACTATCTAAACAGTACTTAAATCGGCTCTACGTACTTTATAATGATAGAGACGGGACAGGCCGAGCGTTCAAATTTAAAAGGCGCACTTTTCTCACCAAAGTTTGGGTTACGGCATCATCCGGATACCGCTGTCAGACGCTGTCCAGACACATCGGGGGCACCGGGATTTAGGTGCCTCCCAAATGTTGATCGCGCAGGTTACCCAATATTTAAAGGATAAATGACACATATATGTTGACTCTTATTTGATATAGTAAGAAAACTAAGTGATTTTCACAAATTTAAAGGAACGGGGAGAGTGTAGGATAAGAATGTAT
>JAEKIV010000159.1:47720-105371 GCA_016801325.1 Hypholoma fasciculare | reverse complement strand
TTCGGGGACATTAAAATGACTTGAAAGTTCTCGCGCGCACTGTTGAGTTTACGCGGAATACTTACCCAAACGGACCGCCATAATGGACCGCCATAAACCAGGGTTACTATTACCAAGGCGAGTTAATCATCTCAACCCCGGTTCAGGCTTCTATATTTGGGAGGGAGGGAAATTAATACATAGAAACAGTCGAAGAATTGCAGCATTGTCGAGTTACAGTGCCTGTACATGTTGTGCACATATATATGTAAAACAGGAGAAAGATCACTAACTACCTGAGCGGCGTTCTGCATTTTTGTCTCTTATGATCTAGTTGACTCTTTGACGAGATTAGATTTGGCCAATGATACACTGACTCCTAGCGTAAGTTATATGATACTACTTCGACATAACGTAAGGGTATGTTGTCCTTAACAATAACCACGTCTTTCGAGAGAGTTATTACAACGATACACAGTAGACAACGACAGATACGAACAGTGAACAGAACGCTGGAAATCAATCTTAAGTGAAATTAAAGTGAAATTGACGAAAAACTTAGAGCACTGGATCGTTTCAACTGCGAATTCAAAGGCTTAGCTCGAGCCTCAAGCGGTATAAATTACAACTCTATTGCACCTCAAGACACGATTGTCAGTGGCCGTCAGTCGTTTATAGCGGTAGCTCTAATTATAGAATTTTGCGGGCCGGTAACCGGAAGCGCCTGACTGCTTTGTCATTTGAACTCCGCTTGGGTGAGGCACAGAGTCGGACTCCAACCACCAGCCAGATAATTCTGTCCCCGGGTCAAGACCCATGGCACCAGTCCGTTCTTCCACTCGCCGTGGCGCACACCCTACCCCGACACCCCCGATACAAGATGCAGACGGAGATGACCCCAATGCAAACAAGGAGCTCTTTCTGGACCCCATGCTCGGCACTCCGCTCGCAATTTATCTCGAGAAGGAGGTAGAGGACAAGGACAACATTGCCCAACTTATCATCGTGAGTTTGGTTTTGCAACCATGTGGCATGAAAAGCGCAAAAGCGTCGCGGGTAGCACCGGCGTGTAATTTTTCCGAGTCTACAGCCAGCAGCTGTTCGACGGAGACATTTTCAGCAGTCATGCAAATGTGGGCAATGTGGCGGTCTGTGCCATAGTTTGTTTCACCGTGAGCGCCTGGATTTCTCTCGGCGCTTAGTCTAGAGGACTGGACCCTAGGGATTTCAGGAGAAATTTCTCGATGGGCGTCAAAGTCATTCAGAAATATATGCGAGCCACGAGCATTACACATATTTTTATCGTTTCATGACGTCTTCCAATCCGTCGTCGCAGTTTTCATAACTTCGAGTGTTGTTTCTGCGAACTGTGTATATCCTTGCACTTGTGCTGACAAGTATTTTCACTCGTAGAAACATGGTGGAACAGTCTCACCAGGATACAGTGGCGTTCCATATATCCTCGGTAGGTTATCATTCCATATGTATCCACGCAGCAACCTATGACCTTGGATGGTTGGTATATGCAAAATGTGCTATCCGACATCGTGAAGACATACTCTGACACATTTTGTGCAGTTGACCCGCACAAACCATCTGGACAAAATCTTTGGCGACAATACGCTGGAAAAAAGGGCAAAATCGTTCTGAATGCACAATGGGTACGCGAATGCATCAAGACAAACCAATTGCAGACATTCCACAGTAATTGGGCAGGATGCAAAGTAACGGGAAACGAGACGTATGTTTCCATTTTATGCGTTCCCTAGGCGTTCATTTACTACAAAAAACTGACTTTATGACGCAGTATTCAAGCACCACCTCGACGGACGGAAGAAGCTGCTAGTTCCTCCACTGCTCGGCCTGTCCAGGCTCAGGCTCAGGCTCAGGCTATACACCCACATGCTCTGCAAGCGCCTATGCCCCCCGTAGACCCTCTGAATGCCTATCCTTTCCAGGTATATGTGCCTCCTCCTATCGCTGGTGCCCCTCCACGTGGAATGCCTAGTCAGCCGCCACAGACATGGCAGGTCACGATAGCTCCTTCGCAGACCCATTTACACCCGCCGCCTCCTCCCCCTCCGCCGATGATACACCGGGCGCCGCCAGCACCGTCACAGGCTGGTCCACCGCAGCATTACCGTGAAGATGCTTGGGATGGGTATAGCACTACGGATGAAATGGCTCCCCAGCCGACACCGTACGAGTACAGATACAGAGATGAACAAAATGGCTGGGTGCCAGGCCCTGGACCTTACTATGAACCTTCGGTAAGCAATATATACCTACATTGGATGTATGCAACTGACTGGATTTATTAGTATGAACAAGCGTACGGGCAGCCACAGTACATAGAGGAACCTCCGGAGCATTCGTCGGGAGCGAACTCCGTTACCGGACAACCGCAAATTGCTGGTGCCCTCCATGGCTCATCGATGCTACCCTCTGCTGCAGACCAGGCAGAAAAGGCTCGTGGACGGAAAAGGACACGTGCGCAGGTTAGTTAAAGTTATGTTCGGCGTTCTATTCTCAAACTGATGTTAATTTCTATCACAAAGCCTACACCTGCAGCTCCTGCGGCGTCGTTGGTGGTCAATCGGAATCCCCCGGCTCGCTCGCCGACTCCCCCAACGAGAGTCATCAAAAGTACCTATGGCGGCAATTTATTTACTGCCGACGACGTAATGTACCTAAAGAAATATATCGACTATTGTCAGGACCAGTGTCTCGTTTTGAGGTATATTTCGATTTCTATGTTTTTCTAAAAATACTTACCCTTCTTTTTTCCAGTCTAAGGGAGATTTGTGAGAGGATCGCAGTCAAGGTATGAAATTTTCAGCTCATTCTGTTATCGAAATAAATGTTGTATATATGATCGTCAGGCTCCTCACCACACGTGAGGATCTCATTACCTATATCTCAATAATTATTGCTCATGCGTATTGTTGTAGATTCTATTCGTGGCGTCGGTACTGCAATAAACACCAGATCCGACTTGGTGGTTATGCGATGAACCGCTCTGAGTCTCCTATGGGAGCCGACGACCTCGACCTCGAGTTGGAGGGCGGTAACGACATGGTCCAGCGCGGTAATGGTGCACAGCAGCACCATAACGCCACCGCTGGACCGAGTATGTCGCAAGCGCTGGCACCCTCTGCGGCGCCTTCAAGATTGGACATGACCGCTGCTACGGCTGCAGCTGCCGCTGCTCCCCATCGGAACCGCTCACCCACCCCCCCACGGGCTCTATACCGCAGCACGACGGGCAAAGGTGTCGCGTTCACCCAGGAAGATGTTACGTTCCTCGTCCGATTCATGGAGTATCGCAAGTCGCAGGGTGTTCTTGATATGGTGGCCTTCTGGAAAGACGTAGCGGCCAAGGTGTGTTATACAAAATGACTGCTGTCTACGTCTGAACTTCGCTCAATTCCTTACTTTTGATAGGCACCGCACCACTCGCGCGCTTCATGGATGAAATTCTGGCGGAGACACAAACACGAACTGGCCCGCTCGGACGGGGACGAGCCGCTTCCCGCTCCCCCGGACAAGAAAATGCGATACAGCAAGGAAGATGACGTGTTATTGGCCAAGTACTTCTTCAATAAACCAGACGGTACATCGGATAAGATATTCCAGGCATTCGGGCGCTTGGTGAGCCTGTTTGGCGCCTCCTTTTTGGTATATCAATCTAATTATTTCGTTCAGCACCCCCACCATCCTTGGAAAGGGTGGCAAGAACACCACCGGATACACAAAACAAAGATCGAGCACCTCATGCAACTTTTAGGAGCGGGCGAAGACCTGGATACTCATGATATGGATGAGAGCTAGTATTAATTGTGGCGTGGGTTCCTTTCGCCTTATTCCCAGATCTTGTTACTTTTCTGTTCTGCGCAGAATGTATGTTTTCGGTTACCTATATTCATGCACTGAACATACCGCACTCATAGTATTCAAATTTTGTTTTCCCGTGTGAACTCACTGCCTTGCATATTTCTTCCAGTCACCCGCCCCTTGCGGAGGCTCGTCAAGTCTCGCCATGTCTTTTCGGCCTATTTTTTTTTTCGTCTAGCCGTCGGTCCACGTATCTGGCCGATCAAGCACTGCTACGAAAGAGCCACCTTGAACGAAGTAGCGCTTTATTAACAAATAGCACCAGTTTTTTGAGATATTCGGCAAATCCTCAGCTGGGAGGCGATCACCATCTGCCTGGAACAGATGAAAAATCAGCGCCTTTTATCAAGGATCAACGACGCGATGTTAGCCTACCGGTCCATCTGGTTGTCCTGGAGCTCACAAATCTGGCCGTTGTTAACCTCGAAACCATCCATGCAATTTTACGCTTTTGGTCCGTAGGCGGCAAAGAATTCCATTCTATTAACTCCCCGTCTATCTTCTGTAGTCTGGATTTGGAACGAGACGAGTGCAACTCTGATGGCGTCCCGCCCATGTTTCAGTAGGTGTGTTGCCTATCGACCCTCCATGCATTGTGGATGTTGATTTCATTCATTCAGCGCTGAGCTCAGGCGCAGTTTTTGCAGATCTATATTGCTTCCAACAGTCCACATGCCGTATCTCCAGTTCTTGGCCTTCTTGCCAAACACTTTACTGGCAATTGAAAATCACCAGGGCGGACCATCATCTTTGCCCGGAAGGATGCTCGTGACCGTTGTACATGGAAGCTCTAAAATGTTACTTTCTTCTGAAGCATTTCCAGCCACTTCGGCCCACTGCGTCGATGAGCCGACGCCGTGGCCTTCACGAACGGTGGACAAGGATCGATTATTTTATACTCATCTTCCTTTTAGAATGAACGAAGAACATCGATTCGGCGTATGGCCACGGTCGAATAGCCTATTCGACCGGGGCATGCAACGGTTACAAACGAATGGCTCTATTCTAATCTCACCGCGCAATGCCCGAGAACCGCGTTCATGTCCTGGCGCGACGGAGTTCTGCTGCTCCATTAACGCTGTCCCTGTCCCCCTCTACCAAATCGAGTGTTGCGGGGGCTTGAACTTGAAGGGTATCTGTGATTCCATTCTTGGGACTGAGTGAGTGTGCTATCCCCGCTCGAATGACGGCAGCTAATCACAGCCATAATATTATAGCGCACAGGCAGATGACACCTGCCATTGGTCTAAGGCTTACATAGCGCACTGGGCGCCTGCGCAGCATCATGCACATCCGCTGATTCAGACGCATTACGCACGATGCACGATGCCTGTGTGCGTCTGCCATGATTTGCGCAGCATGCACCGCCGCGGGCCCGGTGAGGCTGACAGCGGGGCGTGTCAACTAAAAAAAAGGAGTTCGCGTCCACGTCGGCGAATGCTGCCCCGCGCGTGCTGACTGGCCTTCGCGCGAAGAATCGGACCCGCGAGAAATAACGTGGACGATACGGGCCATTATTTGGCGGGGGTATGGCCATCCGCAGCGCACACAGAGCCGGCCGGGGTGTCTCGTGCGCTTGTGGTGTTGTTGCGATGGGTATTTTGTTCTTCGTGCCGCCGGCAGGAATGTCTGGGAACGCCTGCGTTGTGGACCCACGGCCGACTCTGACGACGGCGGCGCGCCGCCCGCTGTCCCCCCATTGGAGGCGGGGAGTGCGCTGCCTGAGCGGCGCTCCGTTAGACGGTTGCGCGGTGGGTATTTTGGGTGCTGTGTGAGTGAATGGCGTATATGAAAATAGGCGCGCAAAAATAATGTTGGGAGTGGGAGAGGGGCTGAGATGCGATGCCGGTATGGTGTTTTGAGTTGGCGTGGATATTTCAGCTTTCGCTTGTAGAAAACTAGTAATGGTGTTGCATCATAAATCGAGATAGGAAGAAGCAGGAGAGTGTACTGGGTTACTTACGGCGTGCATGGTCAGGCGGAAGGCTGGATGCAGTTAAGTTACACAGAGAGCTGTACGCGTCGGCAGTGCGCTTCTGGAAACATACTAGCTGAATATATTATTCGTGTACCCAAAATGTTAATTGTGTTTCTACACTGGTTGGATTGCCTTCACTGCCTGAGATCAGATGTAGAACGCATGGTTAGCAACGCGCTGGATAGCCTTGAGCAGCGAGGGCGTTGTGGTATGATCATCAGTGCTCGTCGTAATCAGAGCTCTTTGTACCCGACAGATATCAGTTGTCGTTGTTGTTGCTTCTGCTGGCGCCAACTTCGATGAGATTTTGTGTTTGCGGAAAATACCGTGTCATGGAAGAAAATGAGTGGTTTCGGCTAGTGCTTGTGGTATACCTGGTGATTAAAAAACTCAGGGTGCGGGCAACAGTTGGGAAGAGGATCAACGCGGAGAGAAAGTGTTGCCATTCGGCGAGTCTATTTATAGACTAACTGCGGAAGGATGGAGATATGAACAAATGAACTTTGCGGCAGACGGATCTGTCCAGTGCGGCACACACGACGCCCTGATTCTGCTGCGCAGCTTGTCCTCTTACCCCTACGTCTCGGCAGTGCCACCCACCTCCATTCCTTTCGCATTCATTTATACCTCTTGTTCGACTGGTCGACCTCCCCTTCTGCACTTACTCACCATGGCTCCTCTCACCCTGGCTCTTCCGTTTCTCTTCCTCCCTGCGCTCGTCCTGTCTGCCGACCCCATCCATGTCCCACTGACCAGGCGGGGCACTCACAAGAAGCTCGATTTAAACAAAGAGGCACTGCGCCTAAGGACCAAGTACGGGTTTGGCGAGGCGGCCGCAAAGGCCAGTCGCAGAGCGACTGTCGGGCGGAGGGGCACAGCAGCTGGCATCCCAGTCACTAACCAGGTATTTTCCTTTCTTTCGGAGAAAAGCTCTTGTTGGTTGACTGACGCCTGCAGGACGACGATTCAAGCTATTTTGGAACAGTCACAATTGGCACACCGTGAGTAGCATTTTTATTGTTTTCGAACAATGAGAGCGGTTTTGGGCTCTTTGTCTTTACTCGGTTTTTCCTGTCACTTGTATGTACATGCGACGTGCATACAAGTGTTTTTACATGTCTTTACACTTGGCAGGCGCCTCGGGGACGGATCAGCGGAGGTATATGTACCCCAATCCTTGGCAATACCTTCTCCATCCCACTCCTCGCGTAGTCTTGGCTCCGTCATACCCCGGATAGAATCCGCCGAAACAAATAACAAAATCGCTCACTCCTTTCATTTTTAGGGCGCAGACGTTTAGCGTCATCCTCGACACCGGCTCTTCCGATCTGTGGGTCGCTGGCACTACGTGTAAGAGCTGCACGCGCCAGACACCGCTCTTCGACTCTACGCAATCGTCCACGTTCCAGACAGGACAGACAACGGTTGGGTCCACCACCGGCAATCCGGTGCTTGGCCAGGACATCAAAATCACATATGGCTCTGGAGAGGTTGAGGGCTTACTCAGCCAGGATACGGTGTCGATGGGCGGATTTACGATTAGCAATCAACAGTTCCGTAAGTCTCTCGTCTTCATATCAAAAACGGGAGTGTGAATTCTGACATTGTGTGTGTGTGTGTGGATTTTTTTGCAGTCAATGTAGAAGCTGTTTCCACTGGCCTCCTTGATGGCTCTGTCTCCGGCATCATGGGCCTTGCATTCAGCGCGATCGCAAGCACAGGTGCCACGCCCTTCTGGCAGACCCTCGTCTCAAACAGCCAACTGTCGTCGCCCGAGATGAGCTTCTGGCTTACACGTTCCAGCAGCCCGAACACCCAGGATGTGTCCGGCGGCGTCTTCACGCTTGGAGGAACAAACGCCTCGCTCTTCTCAGGCTCCATCGAGTTCTTGGACATGCCCGGGACCACGCCTACTTTCTGGCTGCTGACCATGTCCAGTGAGTCTCAGCAGCTTTACCGGCGCTAAATTGACGGCAGGCATGCTGTGATTATTAACTAACTACGATCTCTTCCTCTGACAGGCGTCACGGTGAACGGCAGCCCAGTGACAATTTCGACGGGCAGCGCTGCGCTCTCGGCGATCGACACCGGCACGACGCTCATCGGCGGGCCTAGCGCCGATGTCGCAGCCATCAAGACGGCAGTGGGCGGAACTGACTCGCCCAGCAGCCAGGGCTTTTTCAATTTCCGTGAGTACCCCCATCATGCCCAGTGGCGATTGGCAGTCGTTTGCATCGCCCCCTACCGCAGTAGCACAGACTGACTGACGGCATTCCTACTCCCGCTCCCGCTCCACATGTACAGCCTGCTCGACGAACCTCGAGGTCTCGCTGTCGTTCGGCGGCCAGCTGTGGCCTATCAACACCTCGGACATGAACATCGGCACGGAGCCGAATGACCCGTCTGCGTGCATCGCTGCGATCTTTGACCTCGACTTGGGGACGAACATCGAGGGCGGCAATTCGGGCAACCCTAACTGGGTCGTCGGCGATACGTTCCTCGTGCGTCTCTCTTCACTTTTTACATAAGATTAATACGCTGATTCTAATGCTGTTCCCTTCCCTACTAGAAAAACGTGTACTCCGTGTTCCGCTCCTCGCCCGCGTCGGTTGGGTTCGCGCAGCTGTCGACGGTCGCTGGCGGCACGGGTGCGTAGCTCTCCTCTCTTGCGTCGTAATATTCATTACTCACGCTAGCGCTTTCTTGTCCTGTAGGCACCCCAAGCGGGAGCGCGGACTCAAGCTCGACGTCAGGTACCACCTCGAGCACCGGGTCCGGGTCGACCTCGAGCGGGACCACGTCGAGCAGCGCCGCGCGCACGGGGCCGGCGCTTGCGCTGCTTGGTAGTGTAGTGGCGGCGTTGGCTGTCTTGTTCGCCTGAGGACTGACGGTTCTGAACCTTGACGCGACGATCGGCGGCAGAGGATACCTGGCCGTACATACCGCCGTCCTAACTAACGAGCATAGCATATGGCGTGGCACGTTGAACTTGTATTGATTGGATATATTTCATGGACATGTAATTAATTATTACTTACGGTTGCATTCACTCATTCCGTTGGCGGACATGAACGATAGATTGTACATAGTACCGTCATTTCTGTTAATTGTCGATGGGCTGCGGAGCGATGGTGTTTTGTTCGTAGTGGCCCGTGATAGATGCTTCATGGCAGGTGCAAAATACGGGTGTTGAGTATAGTTCAGGAACATCACAGAATCTACATATGCAACAAAACTAGTAGATAAATACATGTCCTTTCCCCCTTCTGCCATTCTTTTCCCATATTTAGCTTCGCTTAGATCAGTGCCATACTACTGATTCGGGTAGTCTGTGCTCAGTGTCACCTCCTTCCAAGACTCAAGCCTCTCCAAAGTATCCTCGCAGTGCGCTTTGACTGTCTCGTAGCAGTCCGCACCAAGTGCGAAGCCCCTTGGAATATCCCTTCCTTGTGCAACGCCTTCGCCCTTGATGACGTCAATTATGGTGTTTACGCCCTTGACAGGATCGCCTTTCTGCGACCCACTATATGCTGTGGGGGGTAAGATTTCGACGGTTCAAAAATGTTCCCCGAGGAACCTACTCATGAGGGTGGCATTAGCCGCCACGCCTGCCTCCTTGTAAGCTTCAATGGATGATTTCCAGCGAGGGCGTTTATTCAGAACCAGAGTGCGGAAGCAGCCCGAGTCGAAGCAAATGCTCCGGAGGCCAAACGGTGCTATTTCTTCGTTTAATGTGTCGGACATTCCTTTAGGTTTTAAGTAAGTATGACATTGGGAAATATCGATGATTGTAATGAACATATAAAGCTTGCATGCAGCAGTCACGCCACTCACCTCGCACAGCAAACTTGCTCGTAACGTATGCTCCGGAGAAAGGAACAGTGCTTTATTTTCAGGCTATCAGAATTTGAGTAGATGATAAATAATAATGCGCTAACCGCCATCCATAGCACGATCCGATGAATGCAATTGTTCCTGTCTTGTTTTCTCTCATATAAGGCAAGAACGCGCGCGAGACATTCATTGCGCCGAAGACATTAGTGCTAAGCGCCCAGAATTCTATGAGTGCCAATTGTACACTGCCCATGCGATTTTGAGACGTACTTAAATTGTGTCACCATATCTTCGTTGGTTATTTCTTCCAAACACCCGGATTGAAGGAAGCCTTTTAAGCGTGGTAAGCAGCGCGCGGCACCCTTGGTGGTCAGACCACTTGCCAGCATTGTTCATGACCACGTCGACATGGCCATAGAGCTTTACTGCCTCGTCCGCAATTTGTCTGAGCTCGTCAATGTGCGCAGTTACATCAAGCTGTAGTATATCTGCGCCAAAGGTCTTCAGGTCTTGGATTTCTTCGAAGGATTGGCGTCACGTTGTCGCAATGACCTTGTCTCCGCGCTTGAGCGCAGCGAGCGTCAATTCACGCCCAATTCCGGACCTAATTTTAAACAGTATGCACAGTGAGCAGATGCGAGGAATGAAAGGCTCAGAATGTTGCCGACATACGAGCATCCAGTGATAACCCAGACAAAAGGCTTTAGGGACATTGTCAGGAAATGGGGATGCAAGGATGGTCTGATGATTTTGAGGATGTGCAACTGGTATTCAATTTATAGTAAATTTATAGTCTCAGTTCTGATTTGGAAAATAGAGTTCACAGAACCAGGAGTGCCAGCAAAGCTTAGTCCGTTTAACCCACCGATATGGTCCTGACTCCCGCAATTGCTTTTCTGGCAGGACGCCGCTGGATTTTCATCGGTGCTTTGCAGTGTTATCCTGAGCATGGCAGAAACAAGCTTCCATAACGTCTTTCATGGCGTATGCTTTCCCCCTTTTGTCAATTTGTCTCTCCTTACTAGCAGACTATTAACGGTATCGATGATAACAGTCGATCGAGAGACAGACGAATCCCAGACCCGATGCAAGATAAAAAGGACACAGTCAGAGGGTACAAAGTAGTCTAGACGTCTGACATAGGGCGATGCCCCAACTGACATAAAATGGGAATATTTTTTTTTTAAAAAAAAGATAACAGTTGGTCAACTCAGTACCGTATGGATGTGGCTGAAATGACTTCAGTGTAGAGTTCAATTAACTTTCCATGCTTCCCAAATGCTTCCAATCCCCGCAGCGTACTGCCAAGCCTTTAGCTTTAGCTCTGGGGCTATCTTTGCATTTCGATGTGACTCCGTCAAGTGCGCTTGATCCTCAATTATAGTGCCATTTAGTACCCTTCATACAGGATCAATCTTCGGACTCAGTGTCTTATTAAGTTATTATACCCTATATGACAGTATAATATCAGCCGTTGCATTTACTGATATGGTATATCCAAGGTACATCAATAAATGCGTTCAATAGAGTTGCACGTATCCTTTATGGCTCCGAGCTTGTTGCAGATCTCAGCCAAAACGAGAGTACAGAAGGAGCCAGGCTCAATCGAAGCCGATGCTGCGCAGACAAAAATCGACGAAGGAAACTGTCCCCGTCGTGCGCGTGAGCAGGAATATTGCAAAACCATTTCTTACTAGTTAATAATTAGCGAGAGTATCATTTGGTATCAATCATATCTGAATTATTTTTGGTAACAAAGATTTATACGGTAACAGTGCTTCCTCTGCTCATCCGGCGCATCTAAACCTTTAGAACTTTCTCCAGCAGATAATTGATCACCATCAAACCTCTCAATTGCACTCCACAGTCATGGTGTACAAAAATAATCTCTCGCTTGAGGCATGGCAGAGTGCCAGATAATTGGTAGCACTCTTGATAAATAGTAAGGAATGGTTTTTCAAGATTCCTGCTCACAAGCAAGATGATTTTGAGACGAGTACAAATTCCTTCGTTAACACACGCCCGGAGCCATAGAGGATAGGTGAAACTCTGATTCTATTGGACGCATTTATTGATATACTATATGTACATACAGCAGCTGACATTATACATGTCATATAAGGTACAATAGAACACTGAGTCAGAAGATTGATCCCGTAGAAAGCGTAGTGACACACTGGCGCGCTGTAATTGAGGATCAAGCGCCCTCGAAGGAGTCGGAGTCACAAAAGCGAAAAATATCCCCAGACTCGGAGCTACCACTGAAGACGCACTATCAAGATACGCCGCGGATCCTATTGGAAGCATGAAACGTTGAATTCTCAGTACAGAGTCAGACTACCCAGATCAGTTAAAAGCCAGGTTCACCACCGCGGGCCTCTGTATCCTTCCACCCAGAATACTTACTCGCTGAGCGTCGCAAGTAGGGGCGCTAGGGGTGGAGGCCGATTGTGCTTGGGACCTGCTGTAGATTTGAATAGACGTTACATTTATCATCTGAATTTTCAAAGAGCCAAACTATTTTATTTTCTGAGATTTGAACACTTACTGCCAATTTTTAAGTATCGTCAGCCCGTCAGGACCATGCGCCGTCTTTGGGCAGCGGCCCAGAGAATTCCACCGCGCGCGGGTCTCTGTGTTGTTCCGGCCAGCAAGCGTGTGCGCTGAGGTGGTGGGGGTGAACAGACATGGCTGACAGGCCTAGCCACATGTCCTGCCAGTGAACCTCAATATACGCGCATTGATTGAATCAGTATCGACTTCAACATACAAAGTATGTACAGCCAGATGTATGATTCTTGTTATTATTTCTTTCAAGTTATTGACGGCTGAATAAACAACCACGGCGTTGTCCTTTACAAACACCTGGGCAATGCCGAAGCAAACACTCACGGAGGTGGAAACAATAGCGGATCAAAACTGTGTAACCTACATTGGGCGCCTCCGACATCAATTGACGGCAGAGTGGACTCCTTGTTTGGATTTTCATCACAACCACATGAAATAGGTTTTAGTCTCGGCCAAGTATGCGAATTACTTGCAGTCCTCGTTGCTGGGTATGGCATTCGGTTTCGTTTCATCTCCGGTGCGAGCGAAAGGCCCAATCAAAAAGCAGTGATGGACCCCGTTGCTTGCTCCTGTTTGTACAATGTTCGAATTATTATCGGTTGTGGCACTGCTTGTGGAGACGCCCTCATTACACCTAACATTCTCTAACCTTGCGATATCCTCCTGCTCTGTTCCTACTACCCACTTTCTCCATTTCATACCCGCGGATACCACAGCTCTAACTCTTTCAAACTTCACTTCAACACCACTTTCACGAATTCTTGCCCCACAAACTCCAACCTGTAATACACCATGTCGGAACAGGACCAGGGTGTTTTTGCACATATACAACTGCGATCGTCTACACCAGGTCTGTCATGGATAATTACTTTCAATAAACTCAACTGACGGGAAGGCCACAGCTCCAAATGAGAAAGGTACATTATTCTTGGAGTCGTGCATTCCGAAGTCTTCTCTTAAGCGATACTGTCCTTCGCAGTCTTAACTTTCTTGATGGGAATGCGAGACGACCAACCAAATAATACCCCTCCTCGCTCCATGGCAGACCCAGATGAATACCAAAGCAAAGCCGAATCCATTAACAACGGCACACGCACACCCCAACAACTCTTTTCTCCCGCTCCCCGAAGCAGGATCAGCGACACTCTTCTCGATCCTCCGCTTGGTCGAAACAGTCTCAAAGCACCGAGCCACATCGAAGAAGTCGATGAGCGCGACGATGTGAATTCCAACGTCCAGGTTGGCACGAGGTCCGAGCTTGGCGAGATGCCTGTAGTGAGTAGCAATGCCCTGTCGTCCATCGGAGTGTTAACGCTGCCGCCCCAGCGCGAGCCAGGTCCCCACGATCCTCCCGGCCCGAAGTACGCGTCCTACGACTCGGGTCCTTCCTTCGGCAACTTTGGCCCACTGCCTGTCGATGAGCACCCTACCGCCTCGATAAATCCCTATGCCAATAATTCTTGGAATGTACGTTTGTTGACACCCTCCTTTTATATGCCGTCGTCTGATCTTCCCACAGCCGCAGTGGGCCAATATTATCAACAATGGCGACGGAAATGGCGAAGCGTGGAATAATGGCGGAAACCCTACTGGGTTGACCGAAGGAGGCCTCTCAGCGTATCCTGCTGGATTGACGTCAGGTCCAGCTGCTTCGGATCGTGGCGGAACTCCCCGTCAGGGCTCCGTAATTTTAGATGCCCGGGCTCCATCTCGTGCCTCCCCTTCCAAAGCTTCTGAGCGCGATTTAACGACCGTGCGTGAGAAACACTCTGGTTGATTGACTCCTATACTAACCATCCCATTGTGCAGTCTCCCAGACCGCCCTCCCGAGTTCAAAGCAGGGCGCCCGCCGACCAGGTTCCCTGGTCCCCATTCTCTGGCCGATCTAAGCTCACTCGAGCGACCGATAAGGGTACAACCTACCCGCCACTGCCTGAAAGCAGAATGGGCGACCATGATATTGGCTCTCCTCAATCACGTGCACGTTCAGCGAAAGTGCCTTCAATCTCACCTTCAGACTCTCCTTCGCGGTCTGGCTCGCCGAGGGTGCAACTATTCGCCCAGAAGGTTCCCTACTCCAATGGCCGTATGTCGTTTGTCGCGAATATCCGCTTACCACTCAACTGATCAATCCCGGTGTTAGATATGTCGCCCCCACCTGGATCAGTCTTGTCGGGGGGTATGGGGCCTGGAGGACATCAAAACCGAGCATTCTCCCCGTACCGCCACGCGCCGACCCAAGAAGACCTCTTGAATGCAGCCGCGCGAGGACGCGCCCTAGTTATACCCAGCTCGCCAGAGCCCAGAGCCCCATCTGTCATTTCCAAGTCCCCTTCTAAGCAAGGCACTCCTAAGTCACCCCAAAGCCGCGCCCTCTCGCAGATGGAGGGAGGGAGGCCCATATCTGAGGTCTCTCGATCTAAACATAGTTCTGTTGCTGGATCACGGATTTCGCACGTCAACAGCAGAGCGGAGCGCGAACAGGATCTGACTCCTACGCCCAGCAGGCCGCAGTCGCCAGACGGCTTGGATCCTGAGGAAGCCCAAATGGTCAATGACGCGCTGGCGTCGCGCATTGTGGACGATGCCTTGGCAGCGGCCCGTACGCCCCGCACCTCGTATTATGCAGCATCTTTGGAGCCCGAGGCCACTAGCCACTTCCATGATATGGAGCTGTGCGTTCTTCTCCACCAAGAAAACGATCCTTCGCAGCATGAGATCGTCAAGAAGGCGCTTCGCAAAGCAGTCAGGCAGCGGATTAAGAAGCTGGGTATGAAGTATGATCACGAAGTGCGTTTTGATTTTCTGTGGATGCGCATAGATGCTCACATTCTTGCAAATAGTCTATCAAGCAATATCGGAAGTCGTACCATGACCATGACCCCAGTGTGCACATGCGGCCGGAGTATTCGAACGATGTACGCGATACCAATCTCTTTTATTTTTGGTATTGTGCTGACCGCAAGCTTTAGGAACCGCCCCAGTGGGCTTCCGATCTAAAGCGGGAAATAGTCCTTATGCAACAACGAATCGAAAGCCTGGGGCCCAAGATTGAAGGCCTGAAAAGCCAGGATAGGTCCTTCAATGCGAATGGATCACGCTTTGCTTATGAACCTGATGAATCTACGCGCACACCAATGACACAAACAGTTAATATTCAAACACAACCCACCGGCACTCTAGCCGATTCAATGTACCAGCCAGCGGAAGAAGAAGACGTCTTCCTCGATGAAGATGGAAATCCCGTCCGGGAGTGGGAAGAGAAGACGGAGACGGAGATGCCTCGTCGTCCTTATACCGACGGAGAAACAAGATCACATCTGCACAGCGAACCCTCCGAGGTTGCCCAGGACGATTCGACTGGGCAGCAGGTCCTCGAAAAACAACTGTACAAGCTCAGGGAGAAGCCTCAAGGAAGTCAATCTGATGTGCGATCACACAAGTCATGGGAGGTCGCGCAGTATGACGAGATGGACGATATCTACGAAGAGGACCGGGGCCTGCCGCAGTCCGGCTTGCCGACAATCCCAGATACCAACGCCGATATATGCCACGACGACCGCTCGAACTCACCGCCGCTACCGGCGCTCCCCAAGGACGACCATGAGATGACGGTGCACCCGCAAGGCCCGTGGAACACCGTTGAATACAGCAGCGAGACGCCGCCGCTGCCGCCCTGGCAGCGCATCCACGCGCGCCTCCTCAACTGGGCGATCATCTGGCCCATGAGCGAGCTCGAGCAGGCGCTGAATAGCACGACGCGCGGGCAGCAGGTCGACGAGGTCGCGCTCAGCATCTGGTCGACGCAGGCGTACAAGCGGTATGTGCGCGCGCGGTTGACGGAGAGCCCGCAGGGCGTCGTCGATCGCCTGTTCGTGCCCCCGAATATGGCAGATGCGATTAGCAATGCGGTGTTCAATGGCAGGCACGGGGATGCGTGTGGGATGCTTAAGGACCTGTGGGGGCCGTTTGGCCTGGATGGGATGCCTAGGTTGATTGTTGTGCTTGCGAAGCACAGGTCAGATCCTAACCATTGGGTGGTCCATCGGTGCGTTTTCTCCCTTCTAATGACTTACTGCGACTAATATTTACTTTTAAAGGTTCTCACTTCCTGAAGGCGCTCTGACAACGTACGACTCGTATCCCGAGCGAACACTACCAGACGGAAGGGTAAGTATTCTCGTCCATTGCGACAGCTTCAATACTCATGTGCAAATTCTAGCCCCTCGGATGGTGGTTCGCTATCCGCGTTGCCTGGCCCAACGCGATGTACCCAAGCCCCGACCACCTCGTGCAGAAGATGGTGCGGCTCCACCGCCCAATGCAGCCCCCGATCGACAACTCGGTCGCCGCGGCGGGAATCTGGCGCAACGTGCTCATGGGCTCGCGCGCGGAGCGCAGCGTGGACCTCGAGCGCCTGCGCGATCTGATCAACACGGAGGTGAAGAACCTGAAGCAGCGGAAGCACCTGGGCAAGCTGTCCATTGGGGTCACGCGCCCCGCTTGGGAGGACATGAGCTGAGCGGCTGTCTGCGTTGTTGCATCGCTTGGCTCGTTATTGGCTTTCGTTCCTTTTGCGCCTTTTTTTTCTGGGCTGGATTGTGCGCGTAATTGGAGTGCGGTGTTGACCTCTTCAGTTCGTGCAGACGTTGATGTCGTGTATTTCTGCTACTCTATGTTGTATTTTTTGTGCTGCGCTACGAACTCTACGCGTCTTTATTATGATTTAGACTACGATACATTTTGAATGAACTCGAATGAACTCGTTGCCTCCCAGGCGTCAGAAAAAACCCTTGCGTGACGTCACGCGGCGTCAAGTGTTCGCGTTTTTAGGGGCAGTAACTCGTCTCTCTTACCCTTGTACCATTCACAACGATGGCAAATCTCATCCGTACAGCAAAATCTGGAAGCTCATGGACTCCAAACGACTTGAGGGCGTTCAATATCCAGGTCATCCGTGAGGACATTGAAAGCTTTTTCGGTAAAATAAACAACTTGAAGCACAAGCCCAAGACTACGCCGATATCGCCTGTTATTTGGAATAACGTCGAAGCGCCAGCTGGAAAAATCCCCAAGTCCGACAAAAACTTTTCGCGTACCTTGAGGATGCGATGCAGATACGCCTTGGCGAACAATCTCTGGTCATCGACTTCGCTGCCTTCTTGCTAGGAATGCTGGGCTGTGATGATGATTTTCAGCGCGTCTTGCGTACTCGACGAGAAATGTCATTCTATGTGTGGTGCTAAGGTTGACGCTATGGCAGACGTTGCCGTCCTCGAGCGAGAGGGCCCTCTCTCTCAGTATGTTCTACTTCTGCAGGAAGATAAGGTATGTCCTGGAACATCCTAACCGATGCTTTGCGGGACCAAAACTTCACCAGCACTACATCTCAGGCGATGATCCCGAGCCACAACTTATTGCAGGAGCTCTCGCGGCGTTTTATCAAAACAACAGAATGCGGGAGAGCATCAACCAATCTGCTCTGGAGTCTCACACTTTCCCTGCGATCACGATGCTCGGAACGGCACCGACGTTCTACTTGATAACGATCGAGTGTGAGCTCGCACTGGCAGTGGAAAGCGGGGTATACCCTGAAAATGTCACCGTCGTTCGCAAATTCGTTCCGCCTGTTCCAGACTTGCCCAGTTACCCTGCCTAGGGTATGGTTCCCTTGGGAAATAGGAGAATCCTTCTGAGATGCCTAGAAACATTCAAAGAATTTGTGAGCAGCCTTGCGCTATGTTGTCCACCCTCAATATCTTCATCTGTGCGGATATCTTATTACTGGACACCGAGTATTTGGGTAATGGAATGTTAAAAACGATTTGGGGTGGGTCACTTGGAAGTAGACAGAAATTGTGGTACTGATTTATTGCAAACGGAAATGGGACTTAACTGATCCATTTTACAGTATTTTTGCAGTATCAAAACTCCCGTATAATTGTCTTGCTGTATTTACAAAATTGACTCCATGCGTACCAAATTTGCACTTCCTTCAATGTTGCAGTCGTCATACGACATAGCTACGGCAAACGGCAAAGGTGGGAAAGAGATTCGAGCACCTGAAATTATCGACCTCCTTTTCAATCAGCGCCTCAAGCTCAAGCTTCAACAGCCAACCGACGCCTTTTGGCACTCTAAATGATCCAAGCGCGGACATGTATGCGCATGTACAGATGAAATTTGCCATTTGTCCACTGATTTACCGGTGACGATTACTTGGTT
Organism: Hypholoma fasciculare; assembly: GCA_016801325.1. Lineage (NCBI taxonomy): Eukaryota > Fungi > Basidiomycota > Agaricomycetes > Agaricales > Strophariaceae > Hypholoma > Hypholoma fasciculare. Next base: position 86,893 of record JAEKIV010000159.1, on the reverse strand, counting down.
TTCCACTAGTCAGGGTTGTACATAGCCTGAGCTGCCGAGGAATGACCAATGACTGCAATCTGCCATACTAGTCCCGTAATGCCAAATGAGCGCCTAGGCGCAGCGATACATTTCCGACTCCGGAGAGCAGTTGACACGGACGTCGTGACTGTCGCAAGAGCAAGACGCGCGCCCGGGATCTATGGCCTTGGAGGAGCTCCATATTTTCGATGGACAAAATATAATTTCAGCTTTCATTGTCCCTTTTGCTAGAAGAAATGCTCAACAAATGCCGGATTTTAGGATGATGAGTGAATAAGCACCTGGAGAATGAGTGCACATACATAATATGCGCTAAATCACTAGAAGGCGCGTATCGCGACCGGGCCCGAATTAGGGTGTATGGACACAGGGTGTCAGATATGTCGAATCAACTGAGATAAGTGCCAGCAGCGGTACAGGTCAAAGGCTGCGTAAAATGGCTGTAACATCTGTTAAAGACTGCGACACGTCGACGTCTGAGTTCTCCAGTGATTTATATTCCCCTGGGCCGGGCTGGGAGATGGAACACATCTGCAGAGCAGTCAGGCACCCGCGGAGCTATAGAAGGAGAATTACACAGACATTAAGAAGAGTTGCAGTGTCATGGTCCAATTTTTGGCGAATGTCCTCGTTCCGTGATTTGTTGCAAGAAAGTTGATTTTTTTTCAGTGCTTTCTTGGCTGCGGCAGGTTTTTTGCCTCTGCTTGGTGCGCTTTTTTTACGAGTAGATTGGGCCATACGGGAGAATAACGCGAAAAGAGGACAAGGACAAGAAAAAGCGACGACGACTTTGAAATTTCACGTCGCTTAGCTGTTGGTTACGTAATGTCCTAATAGGGCCCGAAAAGGTTTCGCCTCTTGAGCACGACGGGCTTTCTACGTCGGCCACCATCATCAAAGGCTTCAACTTACAGAATGGCTGAGACACCGACGCTGAGCGTGACGATGTTGGGGGCAGGTCAGGAAGTCGGGCGGTCATGCTGTGTGCTTCAATATCGAGGGAAAACCATCGTTTGCGATGCAGGAGTACATCCTGCCTACAGTGGCATGGCCTCTCTGCCTTTCATTGATGAGTTGGACTGGAGTACGGTCGATGCACTTCTTATTACACAGTGAGCCCTCTGAGAGTCAAAAGATGAGAGTTATAACTGAGACGGTCGCTACAGTTTCCATTTGGACCATGCGGCAGCGTTGACGTACATTACCGAGAAGGTTCATTTTCAGTTCGTCGGTATTCAATGAATGCTAAGTGTTTTTCAGACGAATTTCAGAGATGGAAAGGGTAAGGTATACATGACGCATCCCACGAAAGCGTTGCACAAGTTCATGATGCAAGATTATGTTCGGATGGGGTATGACTCGTCCAGTCCGCTTTCTGGTGTGCTTGCTCACATTCTGCTACAGTTCTTCCACTTCGGATGCACTATTCTCACCTTTGGATATGACGATGTCTCTCGCGTCTATAATACCAATATCTGCGCATCAACTTATCACTGTCTGCCCTGGCATCTCTTTCACGCCATACCATGCTGGACACGTCCTTGGCGCCTGCATGTTCCTCATCGATTTTTATGGGCTAAAAATTCTGTATACCGGTGACTACTCTCGAGAAGAAGATCGGCATCTTGTCAAGGCAGAGATTCCTCCAATACGGCCTGATGTTTTAATTGTCGAAAGCACCTTCGGCGTCCATACTCTTGAAGCTCGAGAAGAAAAGGAACTTCGTTTCACTAATCTGGTCCACTCCATCATCCGTCGAAACGGGCATGTTTTACTTCCTACGTTTGCTCTTGGTCGCGCGCAAGAACTGCTGCTTATATTGGATGAATACTGGCGAAAACATCCTGACCTGCATAACATTCCAATCTACTACGCTTCTGGGCTAGCCAGGAAATGCATGGCCGTCTACCAAACTTACATCCATACTATGAACAATAACATCCGTTCCAGGTTTGCTAAGCGCGATAACCCTTTCGTTTTCAAGTATGTATCCCCTTTTTCGGCCAGTTCTCTCATCTTGATCTTTTTTGTTTTAGACATATCTCTAATGTACCACAAACACGGGGTTGGGAAAAGAAAATTGCTGAAGGACCTCCGTGCGTTGTTCTCGCCAGTCCGGGATTCATGCAGGTTGGTCCCAGTCGAGAACTCTTCGAACTGTGGGCTCCGGACTCAAGGAATGGTGTGATTATCACCGGATATTCTATCGAAGGAACTCCAGCGAGGGTGAGTCTTCCGCAGATTGGTACTACTGGAGAATTCGGCATGTATATATTATCATTCGAATGCACATTCATTTTTCCTTTCAATTGGCACCATTGGCATCAAATGCTCAAACTCGCCTGAACTCTAGGATATCATGACCGAACCCGAAGACTTTGTAACATTGAAAGGAGCCACCATTCCAAGAAAGCTATCTGTGGATGACATCTCTTTCAGCGCCCATGTCGATTATTCTCAAAACGCGGAATTCATCGAGACCGTGAAAGCGCAGCACGTCGTAAGTAATATGTATTTTTATATCTTCCAATATAGCTTTAACTGTGCGGTACTAGGTTCTAGTCCACGGGGAGCAGGCGGCAATGGCGCGCTTGCGTGCCGCTATGACTTCCCGGTATAAAGAACGAGATGAAGATGTCAAAATTCATACCCCAAGGAACTTAGAAACACTGCGTCTGTCATTCCGTGGTGAACGGGTTGCGAAGGTATGTCAATCATAGAACGTTCGTACCCCGAAATTCATAATAAACAATCCAAATCTATCAGGCAATCGGTACATTGGCAGACGCACATCCGAAGACGGGTGACATTTTGTCAGGTCTACTCGTCGCGAAAGACTATTCTTATACCCTTCTCGATCCACGTGACCTACGCGACTTCGCAGGTCTAACAACTTGTACTGTTACCCAGCGCCAGAAAATTGTACTTGGTGTGGGCTGGACTCTGGTGAAATGGCACCTGGAAGGCATGTATGGCAGTGTCGACGAGGGACTGGATAAAGACGGCGTTCCAACGATGCGGGTGAGTCTGCAAACATGTCGTGGAGGTCGATGACCAAATGATGGCCTATCTATAATCTGCAGGTTATGGGCGTAGTTGATGTGAAATACACCGCCGAACACGAATTAACGCTGGAATGGGAGTCAAGCTCTAGCAATGACATGATAGCGGACTCTACCCTCGCACTTATAACCGGGATCGACAAGAGTCCTGCATCCGTAAAATGCAGGTTATATCATCTGACAAATGTGAAAACGCGCTAATCATGTTAATTTAGTGACTACAAATTCACACTCACACTCACACGCGCATGCCCACGGAGAATCATCACATCCGCACGCGAACCCAGATGGAAAATCATCGGAGCGTATACGGATCGCCCGCCTGGCCATGTTCCTCGAGGCACACTTTGGTGAAATAGAGTTCCATATGCCCGATGCCGACGACGACGAGCTTGGCGAGGACGAGCACGGCGCATCGCTGCTCGTACGGCTCGACGAGGCCGAGGCCCAGATTAGCCTGGTCAATCTTGTATGTGTCAATGTGTCCCGTGCGATTGTTATGATGGCTGATGGTTTGCGCTTCAGACTGTCAGCAGTGCGAATGACGTTCTGAAGAAGCGCGTCGAGGCGGTGCTTGATATGGCGCTGACAACTATCAGCTCGCTGTCTGAGTCGTTCGTCTCCGGCACCCCTGATGCCGCTGAAGATGCTACGCTTTCCAAGGACCAGGTCGACCCGGGCGCAGAGTCCATGGAGGAAACCGAAGATTCCGAGGCCATCTTGGAGGTTATTGCTTAGGTCTTTGGATGTGCGATGTACAATAATTTCACGTTGGTATAGCTTGTACTACAATAATTTACAAGTCGAATTGTGCTTGTTCAAAGGCCGGATGCAAATGTCGCTTGGAAATACTGAACTGCATCACCGCAAATGTCTCTGCGAGATTGCTTGAATAAATATGTTGCGTATGAAAATGGTGCAAATGAAGGGTTGAAAACGAATGAAAGTGAAGTGCATCGTCGTTAAAAAGAGTGTCTGGTATAGTAGGATATGGCATCATTAATAGGTCATCATGTCTGAACGTGGGGTATACATGGGCTTTGTTGATAAAATTCAACAATTGGGCGGTACCCGCTGACGCTTTTCATGTCGAAGTCTCTTTAGAAAAACTACAAACTGTATTTGTTATTCCACAGTAATACAGGAGCAATAAATACTGACCTCCAAGGAGTTTCATTTCTTCCAGTAAGATCTAGCCGCCATCGCCATTTATTGCGATAGCGTATTCGCTTCATCTCTTGGTGGGATTGCACCGAGATGTAAAGGACAATGATGACTTCTACCAATGATATCCCCCCTATGATGGGCATCCATATCTTGACTTTGTCGCCGTCATCCGTGCTCTTCATTATGCCAGATAATAGTAGGCAGGCGAGGGTTACCGACACAGCGAGTGCCGCAGACCAGAGAAATGCAAGGATGTATCCGCATACGATTGGGGCTGAAGAATAAATGCGCAGGTCGCTTTGCTTTTCGGAGCTGCCCAGGAGCAGGATGTAGGTGTGATGCGCGAAGGTGAAGATAATCACAGACGGAACTATCCAGATGACCGGCGAGACATTTAACGAGAGACCTGCAAAAACCATCCCCACCGCTGAAAGAAATAAGGAAATGGTGGTGAGGGGGAAAAGGTGTTGTGGAAGCGAGCCCATGTCGTTCCGCCGTGAAAAAGAAACGAAGAAAGAGCCTGCTGCCCGCAGCCGAGATCTTGTCTTTTATCACCTTTCCGCCGCAGATCCTGTGTGAGACTGGTATATTTAGCGCGGCCTCATATGGTCATGTATCAAGAATTGTTGTGACTGCTGCCAGCGCCCGGACAAACATAGCCTTTAATTCCACCAGCGGGTCGCACCTCTTCACAACCGAGCAGGCCTGCTCCTCCTTGACTGGCGTGTAGTTCCGACAGTGATGTATGATACGGGAGAACCATATTTTTGGTGCCGGCTGGGTCTTTTCCGCCTGGCGCATTGACCAGCCTCCAGCCGTTGCAGGATACGCCCTCTGGCGGGACGCCCGAAACTATTGGATCAAGGTCCAGGGCTAAACGCAGGGAAAATGAGCCTGTTGATGTTTGAAATATAGCCCCCCAGCATAGTTGACGCAGCTCAGCGCTGTCATGTTTTGGTTCGAACACGCGTTCGCGCGAGTTTCATACTATGACCCACGCTGATGGGAAAGTCAAGGTAGGAAGCGTTAGAATCAAAACCATTTTCAACACATGAACATTGTTTTTTTTACTCACTAGTAATTTACCCCAGATAAATATTTGGGAACCACTGCAGTCCCTTCAGATTTGACGGACCTTCTTTGTGGTTTCTTGCGAACATCCGTGTATTACCCGTATAGTTGATCCGACATTGATTGCATGCATTTTAGTACTTTTGACTAGTGGGATTTGATGTTGATGTTGGAAAGGATGAATGAGGCGCAGTAATCAATTTAAATTGGGAAAGATGAGAAGAAATGGCAACCGGCCATGGATCTAGGCTGTGTGTGCAGCGGTAGTGAGCGCTCATAGCTCAATTACTGGCTGAGAACTCTCTGCTTTCCTCCCCTTGAGCTTGCTGAGCTGTGCGCGACAAACGTGTTAGGTAGGAGTTGGGTAGGAGTTGGGTAGGGGTGAGGAGTTACGAATCAAAAGCTTCAGGTTCACTTTGGGTTCACTCGGTTTCCGGGCCGGGGGAGGAAATCGTTTGCTCTCACGTGACACTGAGTATTCTGTCACATTCGCGTGATCTTCCGTTACCGATCGCGTCGTGGCTTGACTCTCGACGCGTTTTTTGGGATTCGTCTCCGGTGCTTGACCAGTACTTGCCAAGAATACTCAATACTCTCACCACACCTCTTTGTAGAGGCCCACTATGTCAAAGCTTATAACAAGCTCATCCCATGGCAAGGGGCGCACATGTTTGACATTCTCAAAGGATGGAGTGTACGTGGACTTCAAGATCCTCACTGGAGGCAATTGCTGACTATTTTATGTCTTCAGACGCGCATTCACTGGTGGACAAGACTGTATCGTCCGCATATGGAAAGTGAACGAAGGCGCAGACCAAGAACCCGCGACGGCTGTAGAGTCAGATGGTGCGGTGACATGTGTTGCAACTGCAGTAAGCCTATATGCCACATTATGTTCTCCACTATATCACACTCCTTCGCTGATCGGAGTATTTCGTAGGATGATTGCTGGTTCTCTGGTAGCGAAGACACAGAAGTTCGTCAATACGCTAAAGACTCTACGCAATTCGACGGCATTCTGACTTCACTTGCTGGAGTGAGCGTTCGAAGTATAGCAATTGATCCCAAGGGAAGAAGGGTCGCAGTGACATCTGAGTGAGTATTTATGCATTTGATATATTTTGACATGTTATTTATCTATCGATTAGAGAGCCGTTTGTCAAGGTAGTTGACATGGAGGATACTATGAAAGTGAATCGCTTAGAAGGTTATACATGCGGCGTTCGAAGCGCAACATGGCATCCGTCCGGAACACTGCTGGTGTGTTCTATTTCTTGTTCAATAGGGCATATTTCCTATACGTATCCAGGCCACATGCACAGACGACGGAAAGATTGTGATATGGAACATGGCTGCACAACAACCAGTGATTGAAAAGACCATCGAAAACATCATCCCAGAAGTCCGCGACACTACGTGAGTCGAACCTTGCACTGCGTCGGTCGGAGCTCCACTTACGTGCCCAGTTCCCCGGAGTCCTTATATGATTGCTCGGTGGTATGGCACACCTCCGGTGACTACTTTTTTGTCGCGACTAGGGGTCATGGTACGCTTGAACTTCATGCATATGATTTATTCATAATCGGAATTGTTGTATAGAAATTGTGACCGTCTCTCGTACCGATTGGACCAAGTCGTCGACGTATTCTGATAAGAGTGCATCAGGCTCGATAACTGCTCTTGGACTTTCGAGCAACGGTGTATACCTAGTCTCTGCGTCTTCCTCGAGAGTCCACATTTGGTCGACCCAAAATCGACGTTTAATTTCCACGTAAGCACTCTGCTCATGGTCAACCGCCACTTCTCCCAGCTTATATATATTCTCTAGTCAAAATGGGACACCAGGATCGACAATTACACACGTAGCATTTTCTCCGCGTGAAAATCTTGTCGCTTGGACGGATACAGATGGTGTATTCACTCGATGGCCTAAGGCCGTTTCCGACAACTATCCGGACCCTGTTAAGGTCACTGGAGTAACAACTGGGCCTGCTACAATACCTGTGAAACCCAGTAGAGGCTTGGATCTCTTCGTGGATGAGCCGCAAGACACCCTTAAGAATGTCTTTGGTGATGATGGTGGTGACGATTCCGACGCCGATATGCCCCCAGATGACTGGATTGTCGATGATATGGATGGAGCGCTCCATTTACCGGATGCCGGGACGACGACGAAGGATGGTTTCGTGAAGGAGATGGGTGAGTGCATTACCATTTTTTATGGAGACGCGCTTAGTGAATACGGATTAGTGAGCATTACGAAGGCCCAACCAGCATTTCAGCCCGGGTCAACCCCAATGGAGAATAAAAAGCGATACCTAGGTGCCGTCGTCACCAAAGGATCACAGTTCAATGACTTATATTGTGCTTTCAGCTTACAACATGATCGGTGTCATCGAGATAACGGACCAAGACACTCATAATATCGTCAATGTGGAATTCCATAACAAATCGTTACGAAAGGGCTATCATTTCCAGGATAACTTTAAATATGATATGGGGTACCTTGGCGAACGAGGCGCGGTTTTTGCCTGTCAACCCGAAAATGATCATTCAGCCGAAGTCGTGTTCAAGCCCTACATGACCTGGAAAACAAATGACTGGACTTACACACTCCCGCGGAAAACGTTGTGCTTAGGAATCGCCGCGGGCGGGCTACCGCTTGACTCGCGCAATAGCAATGACTTTGAGCTTCAAGGATACGGGCATGTCGTGGTTGCTACGAGTGAGAACGACCTGACATTTTTATCTGGTACTGGGCGCGAGCGCCGGATCATGGCACTCGGCGCCGATTTTGTCACGATGGTAGCAAGCGCTGAGTGGGTCTTCGTCGTCCATCGAGCGGGTTCGACAACCATTGATGGTGCGTAATTCTGAGTATCGTTACCCGTGCATGTGGGCGCTTTACTGACCAGCCACGTTCTTGCAGGCTCGCAGAATCTATCTTACAGTATTATCAACTTTGAGGACTTTACTGTGCGCCAACGGGATGTCCTTCCAGTGCCGAAGGGCCATACGCTGAAGTGGATCGGCCTTACAGACTTGGGTGTAAGTGGAATCATTGCACAAACCTGGCATTTGTTGACAATTCATCAGGCTCCTGTGATGTACGACACCACGGGGTGTGTCCATATCCTCACGAAGTACCGCGTCCCGCACCATGCATCATGGGCTCGTGTAATGGACACCAACCTCCTTGAACGAAGGCAAGGCAAAGACGAGTCGTACTGGCCGATTGGGGTCACAGAGAGCACCCTCGTGTGCGTTATTTTGAAGGTATGATGATTTTATTGTTGTCATTTTTTAAAAAAGAAATGACAGCAATAAAATCGCTCACAGGGAAGGCAAGAACACCCAGGGTTCCCGAGACCTCTGATGCAGGAACTGCCCATGAAGATACCCTTCCGGCGAGAGGAAGCTGGACATGAATTGTACGTCCGCTAAAATTCTTTATTGATGAAACGCGCATGACTAATGATTAACAGCATCGAGCGTGAATTACTTCTAGTCCAAACATTGCTTGACCGCCTGGATGAGGAGCTCACCACTGACGATATCGTCGCCCGCGAAAAGGCCCTCGATAAAGAGATGATCAAGCTCATCCAGGCCGCGTGCAAGGAGAACAACGTTGCGCGTGCAATCGAGCTAACGAAGCTCCTGCACAACACGGCCAGCGTCGACAGTGCGATGCAGATTGCGGAATTCTATCACCTCGTTGGCCTGCGGGAGAAGTTCGGCCGGCTCAAGGCCGACCGCGAGGACGCCGAGGATCGCCTCATCGTCGCGCGTAACAAACGCCGGCGATGGATGAAACCCGACGCTCCCCTGCGCGAGGTAGCCCCGCTGCCAACAACCTCGTCTGCGCGCTTTGATCCACTTGGCGACACGCGCCCGCCGCCTGTGATCGAACGCCCTGGGATGGCGCGCGTCACGCGGCCGATTATCGAAAACACGCGCTATAGCTCGCTAGCACCACCTTCGACGCCCGCGCTTGTGGCGCCGCCGGCACTGGCGCCCTCGAGTTCGACGTGGGACGACTCCGTGATGGGCGACTCGCCCCCGCCACCGGAGACGAAACGTAAGCGCCCGGAGGTGGATGTAGATGAGTCGTCGTTCCCGAGCTCTGACTTTACGGTGATGCCCCCGCCGCCCAAGCAAAGTAAGCCGTGCCGTGCCTGCATCATCGCCGCGTTGTGACTGCTGACTGGTGTCTTGCTGCTGCTAGAATCCAACCCATTCGCACGTAAACCGACTGGCGAGACTAATAAGAATCCATTCGCGCGAAAGGCCGAGCCCAATCGCACGATCCACAAAAGCGACAGCTTCTTCGACAAAGTCGAGGTGGCTGAGGCCGACTCTATATCATCGCGGAAACGTGCGTATCACTTTTTGACTCCTAATTGAATCAACCCATTCTTAACGTGTTATGCGCACCGCGCAGGCCCCGCCGTTGCGAAAGCAAAGGACAAGAAACCCGTCGGCAGCGGCGCCAAGCAGACGACGCTGTTCGGCATGCTACCCAAGGCTGAGAAGCAAGTAAAAGCGAAAAAGCCCGCTGCGGCGCCCGAACCTGCCCCCGAGCCCGAGTCACTTGTATCCGAGTTCGAGACGCAGACCGACGATATCACGATGAGCGACGCCGGTATATCGTTCGAGACGCAAGAAACGCAAGAGACGCAGGAGGATACCCAACCCGAGGAAGTGATTGTGTCTGCGCGGGCGTATTCGCCAGAGTGGGAAGAGACGCAGATGAACGAGGACGTAGTAGAGGCATGAGCTATGATGACGATCTAACATGAGATGCGGCACACAAAGGGTGTTTTCGCGTGTATTTTACCTATAGGAAGGGCCATTTTTATTTATACCTATCAGTAGTGCGCATGTAGCATTTGGTAGTAATTTGTAATTTCCCTGTTAGACATATCATGACCTGAAGGTGTCCAGCGCAAGGTCCTGCAAAAACTGTCAGCATGAGGGTACCAACGAGACAAACAAGGTTCGCAGACACACCGTCGGTCTGAAGGGCCAGTTCTTGAAGGCATTCACAAGGATCTGCCACTCGCGCAGTTCCAGCTTCCGCGGAGACTTGCTCACGTCAACGCGCTGCTCTTCAGGCAGGCTGGGGTCCGTCATCTTCGGAATTAGATTGCTCGCGCCAGGGCCCAATGTCCTAGAACATGTAACAACGATTAATAGGACATTCTGCTTGAAACTATACGTATGGCGACGCACACCATAGCATCTTTCACCGGCGTCGCGCGCAGGACAAAAAGCTTGCGCATGCAGTGGTCCCAGAACTCGAGTTCGCCGGGGGGTATCATCTGCATGCAACAAAGACTGATCAGTACGAATGGACTGTCGCTGCTTAGCAGACGCGGTACGCACCTGCTCTGCTTTGGGTATGATGCTGCACGCGGTCATCATAACCGTCAGCGGCTTCCCATAGCGCGTCGGGTAGAAGTGCTCCCAGTGCGGCAGTAGCGAGAGGGGCGGGAGGCACTCATGGCAATCCGCGACGGCCTCCGCCATGGCAGCCACCTTGCCACGGGCTAGTGTGCCGACGGGCGCATAAAGGCGCTGTAGATGCGAACAGTTACTCTGGGGTGTGTATGTGGGGGTGGGGGGTGTATGGGACGTACCTCCCACAAGCGCGTCGGCAGAATGAGGTGCATGGGCATGCGCCCGTATTGGTAAAGCCATTGGCGATCGGGCACCGTGCGCATGAGCTGAGCAACGAGCTGCTCACCGTAGACGTCGTGGGGTATCGACATGATGAATTGAAGTTGGTCATGCTCTGTGTCATGTCGTGCTCAGCCGTGGGTATGGGAGGTGGGCTTGAGTGAGCTCACCTTGTTCCCAGGGCAATGTTTTAACGCTGTCCAGGATTCCTTCGTTCCGCAGCTCAGTGTAGGTGGACCATTGTTTGCCTTCTTTTGGGACGACTACTACTCGAGGATCGGCTTCTTGAAGGGCCTATAAATTATAAGAACTGCATTGAGAATGTAAACTGAGAGTACAGTTGATAAATTACCAATAAGGCTGGCAGGAAGACTTCGGCTTCATCAAGGAGAATCAATTTTTGGACTCTTTCTCTCGGCAATGCGAGCAGAGCACGAGATAGCAGTCCTGCTCCTTTATTTTTTTAAGCGTTAGCCCTTTCGGCGAAAGCATCCGGGAAATACTGACCTGGATTAGCTTCAATAATAATTTTGTTCTTTGAACCTTCCGGCACAAATTTCTCCGCAAGAATACGCGCAGTCTCGGTATTGCTGATCATAGTGCGGTGTACGGTTTCTTTCTTAACTGGAAAATAGTGGTGCCATTCCTCTGCCGGCGGGAGCTCCAAGAACGACACGCGGGTCGCGTCCTCCTTTACCTCCTGCGGCTTCTTTGGGCGAAATTTCCGACTATATTTCCGCGGTATTTTATCACTATTCGGTCGCCCAATATCCGGTTTGCATGGGTCCCCCGATTCGAGTCCTTCCACTGCCGAGATGTGCTTGGGCGGTCGCCCAAGGCGCTTTTTTTCCTTCTCAACGGGCAACTCTGCAGTCGATTCAGTGTGGACTTTGGGTTTTCTACCGGGGCGCTTCCTTACAGGCGCCTCTGGTGCATCAGCGTTCATGGTCGTTTCGGCGGTGGGAGATGCTGCAGACGACGCGGTTGCGTCTGAGAACCATCGTCGGGAGAGAGAGGTCGTACATGTTGACGCGCACACGAGATTCGGGCGTCTGTGCGTCGCGGTCTGTAAAAGACACCTTGAAAATCGGCCGCTCAGCGAAGCCATGTGGGAGTAAGTACTTGCTAGCGCCAAAACTTTGGCGAAAGCGTTGAACACGCCTTACGTAATTTTGATCTGCCACCGCTCCGACTTGGGCGGCAACGAATCATCAGGCCCAGGAATCATCGTCTGGTCAATGCCAACCGTCACCTGGAACCAGCGGATTATCAAGCCCTTTCTGTTTTTTGGATTCGCTTTGAGCTTGGTAACTTTATACTTGTATGTCTCATATAGACCACCAATAGCGCTCTACGCCAATCTGTTCGAAGCGGAGACAAAGGAATCAATAACCCTGCTGCACAACGAAATCGGCAATAAATATGTCAAGTTCAAGCAGCTGCAGGGAGCGGGCTTTAACAACCAGGTAATCGGGTTTTTTTTCTATACGTCACAAAGGCAGCGCTGATTTTCCTAGGCGCAAGAAATCATGCTATACCACCATCTAGCGCTGCAGACGTCACGAATATATGTATACCAGCCCCTAATCTGGCGCCCTCGCGGTGAGAATGCGACTGTGCCACTCTCTGCGTTCATGCGTGGTCCAACAGAAGGCACGATTAGTGAGTCTGTATTCGATAAGGTCTGCCCTCCGGAAGAGGTGCAGCATGTCAACTTGCGGACCGAGTTGGACACGGACCAGTGGAAATACGCAATAGAAATATTATCCCAAAAACATCGATGTATTGTGGTCGACGATAAGGTCTTTACTTGGACGTACGTGACTGTGTTTTTTCCTTCTGTTCAATATTTTGATATGTGAATCTTCAAGCTTCCTCTCTTCACCAGGGGTACATGCAATTTGGCCGAGCTTCCAAGGCTACATACGCAACCACTTCAAATGGTCCGACAACGTCCTAACCATCGTCAACCGTACGCAGAATACTCTTGACCTGCGCCCGCAATCTGCACCTGACAGCGGGCCGGGCGCGCCATACATCGCCCTCCACCTGAGGCGCGGCGACTTCGAGGACCACTGTAAATTCCTCGCAGACACCCATGAGGGCTTTACGACCTGGGCGACGCTGCCCCTCCTCCAGCCCGCAATTTTCCCGCCCGCGCTCGACACGAACAACGCCACCACCGTCCTCGCGCATTGCTTCCCGGCGCTGCGCCGCGTCCTCGCCGCCGTCTCCATGCATGCGCGCGCGCGGCCGCACCTCCGCGCGTTGCACGTCCTACATGACGGTGCGTGGGATCACCCCGGCGTGTTCCTCGCGTTCTACAAGCTCGCGGAGGCGCTCAAGAATGCGCCATGGGCGGAGGCGGACGGCTGGGCGGGCGGTCCGATGGTGAGAGTGACGCAGAGCGCGGACGTGCCAGTCAAGCGCGGGGAGCGCGATTTTGCGGTGTGCGTCGACGTCGAGCTCGCGGCGCGCGCGGAAGTTTTCGTGGGGAATGGATACTCGAGCCTGAGCACGCAGGTCGTAGCGTTAAGGCTCGGGAGGGGTGGAAAGGTGGATGATATTACGCTTTACTGATTTATTGCTTTCGATACCCTTGCACACAGGAACTTCTACCACCTTCTGCGGATGTATAATATATTTATTAACTATAACAGCAAAGTCTTATTGACCCTCTTGCTATGCGTACTCTGAATTGCGTCCTGAGCAGGAGCACATTGAGCGCCCCTTTGGACTTGTCCTGCCAGTCTACGACAGAATCATAGTCAGCTCGAATGTGATTGAGATTCGGCCGGCTCCTGATCCTTCCTGGAATGAAGCAAGAGATATGATATCTTCTAGTCAAAATTTGAGGACCTCTGAGTAAGGACACACTACGTATTCCTCGCGAAATTGACTGAAGTTGGAAAAATGATGCGATGGCAAAATGGAAGGCAGATATCTCTTATCAGAGGATTGAGTGTTTGAATTGTTTCAAGCCACGGATTTTTAACAGCGAGAGATGTAGTAGTCACGTATTTTGCTTTCTTCATGATGATGCAGTTTTGAGGAACTTAAGGTCAAGATGGTATGTAGTGTCTGAGCTTCGCAGGCTTGGCATTCAACGTGGATTCAGTATTGCCAGCCGGAATTCCCACGAATAAGAGGGCTTGCCAAATTGGGCTATGAAGTTGCCACTAATGAGCGTATGTGGCATTGGACTCTTGGCCAGCATGTAAGTTACACGTATCTTCTTAGCGGAAGAGCTAGATACATTCAAGGGAATAGAATGTGAATCAAGCGCTCCCTGCATTTTCTGCAATGTTCGAGCCTTTGTTCCGAGTTGGTCATAGCTTTTGATCGCATTTCGGACCGGGCATTCATACAATAGCATTGCTTGACCATTGCTCACGCAGTAGTAAGGGCATCGAGTCGAGCTATAGATTATTTTACGCGCTTTCCGTAGGTTACTCCGGACCAAAAGGACCGTTTAGTGGTGCCAACGGGAGACGAGGCGCGTCGACGCGTCAGCACGTGACAGACGCGACGCGTTCACACATTACGCGAGGCGCGACTTGCCTGGTCGGTTTGATGAGATGGCGGAGATTGAAGTGTGAGAGATCATATTCATTTTCTACCACCGTTTCCCTCTTGTTCTGCTCATCCCACCACCTCAGACCGACTCTCGTCTTCCATCCTAAAGATGCTTACTCGCAGCTCTGTTCTTGGGAAGAGGGGACACCAGGTCTCCTCGGTGCCTGCGTCGTCTGTTGAAAGCTGCGAGCAGCTACAGACACCAGACAGCACACCCAATCCCAAACGCGCTCGTACGACTACCTCTGTCGAGGATGGTGACGCCAACAAAGAGAATATCCCTCCATTCCGACTCGGGTCGGTGACAGCGCCCACCACACCTCGCTCTGCGAGGGCGATGAGGCGCCACGCGACCAGTGCTGAGGTGGTCACCCCGACGCGTATTCGTGCAGGTATGTCTATTTCGTGGCATTCACTTTTCATTTACTGACGTAGCGTCAGCCCTTCGTCGGACTGCTTCAGCATCGTCGTTGATGCCTGCTACTCCAGCAGCCGAAAAGTCGGAGCTCACCATCTTAACGCCACCATCGACTCCGCCGGCTATTTTGCTCCCTCTTCATGCTCGCATTCGTGCTCTTCTCCGGTCCACCTGCAACAACGCGCAAATTGGCATCGATGGACGTGAAACTGAGCGCGCATCCATCCTCGAATTCATTACTCCGTTCATTGAGGACGCGACTGCTGCCGAAGTGGAGTGTTCTAGCCTCTTTATCTCAGGGTCACCTGGAACAGGAAAAACTGCCTTAGTCAATGCTATCGTCCGCGAGATATCGGCCGCAAAGGAAGCCGACGTCAAAGTCGTTTCCATCAATTGTATGGCTCTTAAAAGCGTTGACGCTTTGTGGGAAAGAATGATCGAGGAACTTACGGCCGGAGCGAAGCAAAAGACCACAAACAAGAAGGTCAAAGGTCGCGAGATGGTTCAATCTATCTTGAATTCTCTGCAGCTCAAATGGTAATCTTATTTCGTATTCTTGTATTACTCTAGCTAACCGGCAACCTTTCAGTATTCTCATCCTTGACGAACTCGATCACATTGCCTCTACTCCTCAGGCTCTGTCCTCGATCTTCACCTTGACAGAAAGCGTACCGACTGTTCTTCGTCTGATTGGCATTGCAAACACCCACACTCTCACCTCTTCATCTTGCAATGCTCTTACCCCTTCATCGAATGTTCAAACTATCCACTTTGCGCCTTACACTCCGGCCCAGCTTCAATCCATCCTGCAGGCTCGACTGAACACCCTATGTGAAGGCGAAGCCTCTGCTCAGACCACTGCAGATATCAAGAAATTGCTTCCAGCACCGACCCTCATGCTCTTGACCAAGAAGATTGCCGCTCTTACTGGAGATGTCCGCAGTCTATTTGAGGTGCTACGTGGTGCCATCGACCTCGCCATCACCGTCGACAATCCCTCCGACGAAGCCCTTCTATCTTCATCCATTGCCACTACGACCCCAAAATACGTTCTCGCTGCCTTGAAGGCATATACTCCGTCGGCACCCTCTGCCGCCCCTGCTACGACGTCGACTACCGGCACAACTGGCCCAAGCAACAGTGAAACCGTGACCAAAATTCATAACCTTGGTCTCCAAGCTCGCCTAGTACTCTTCACTATTATCCTTGCTTCCAAGCGCCTCGAGACTGGTCTTTCGTTGACCGGCTCTCTTGCCTTGTTCCCCAAAAAAGCATCGGCCTCGCCTATGAAGCGCACTAGCTCTCTTCCTAATACGCCTGTGTCGAAGCCCGGTGTAGGAATTGAAACAGGCGTATTGCACACATACTACACCGCTGTGCTCGGCCGCTCGGAGATGGGCATCTTCGAGCCTGTTTCGCGGAGCGAGTTCGGTGACCTGCTAGGTGTTTTGGAAGGCGTCGGCATCGTCTCGCTTTCCTCCTCCCTCAGCCCCAGCTCTTCTCCCTCTGGCAAAGGTAGAAAACCATTTGGCCGCTCGAGCCCATTTGGTGCCGGGTTGAGCAAGGGCAGTGCTGGCGCGGTGGGCGAAGTTCGCCTCGTCGAGGGCATGTGGGGCGATGAGGTCCTCCGCGGCCTCGGTGTCTCCAACGCTGCGGAGCTGTCCGTTGACGCTCGCGAGGAGGAAGTGCGCGGAATCTGGCGCCGAGAACAAGCGCGTCTTGCTCGGGATGTCAAGGCTTCTATTGCTCGCACCTCAGACATTGATACTTTTCTCGGTGCTTCCCAGGATTGATCATCCTTCTATGCTCTCATCTATGCATTCCCCTCATCGTCATACCATTTCTCCTGGATCCTCTGCTCTCAACATATGCTTCCATTCCCTCATCATCATCGTCTCGACCTAAGCTTATCATTCATTATGTTCCCTATGCATCCTCTCGTCAATGTCTGTTGCATACCTCTCACGATCTCATGCCCCCTTTTTCGCTGCTTCGGCCACTCATACACATCTTTCTCAGCTATCCTTTACCCGGCAATCTTCTTTGTTTTGTTTGATTCGAAACATCCCTTCTCGCTTTGTTGTCTTTTTTTACATGATTACTATATCTTCTCCCGGGGTATTTTCCCTGCCTACACGTATTGTTTCACGGCGGTGATAGCTTGTAAAAGGAAAGTGTTTGTAGAAAAGGAATTGTAGTGTATAAGAAAATATAAATTGTGTGTTGTGAATGTCCGTAGGTCTATCCTATAATGAGGAACTGGGTGTGAATCATATCAGACGATATATACACGTTTAACGTTACGCCGATGGCCCGTTCTCTTGACGAGGGAGAATATTGAACCCTGTTCATGGCCGAGGTGTGGCACATCGTGGCGCGCGACGCGCGACGCGTCGCAACACCACGTGATGGCGTTTTGTAAAAATTGATCCGGCTCCGGGGTCGCCCCGTTACCACCATCTGCCCCGCCAGTCTCGCTCGCTCAGTGCTACGCTTTGGAGTCGACGCTCGAGCTCCCTGAATGTGCAAGATTTCACCTAGATGCAGCCGCAGCGGCGGTATGGAAGTAATACAAGTCTTCTCTTTGCTGCGATATAGTGGACGCGTGGCACCCGCCAGTGGCCGGCCCCCGTCCAAGCACAATCTCAGCGTGAAGGCCACCCCTTGCGAAATAAAGAAAGCAATCTGCGCAATTTTTTTCTGATTTTTAGGAAGCTTTGTTTGAAGCACGTTTGGCGGTACGCTGCGGCTCTGATATCAGGCTTTAGCGAAAATACAAGCAGACGGGGTCAAGGTCTCCGTCGAAGGCCAAACACACAAAATGTGGCCCCGGTGGCCGTCTCGGGGCACCGAAAATATTGCGGTGCCGATGTACTATCGTCAACGCGCTTATAGGCGTGATTTTGCCACTATTCCTTCGCTGTTCAGCGCAGCGAGGTAAAATCGAAGAAGCTTCTGGAGCGGCTCATGAGAAGAACGAAGAAACGGGGAGGCTCGTCAGGAGCTGAGCCACTGCTTGAAAGCTTCCTCTTATATTATGTCCGGGGGAAAATGCTTTCGTGAAATGGGCCAGAAAGCCACATTTCCACGCCGTTTGGCCTATAAGTACGAGGGGCACAAAGAGCATTCTTTCTCCCCACCTTGATCTACGCTTATCACTCTCGTCTTTCTTAGGCATCGAGCCGTCCCTCGCTCTCTACTCACTCTAAGACACATTGTCTACCGTTTTACGGTCTACAACATAAACACATCCATCTATTTTCTCTCCCTCTTACACCTCAAAGATGAAGTTTTTCGCGAAGCCGGTAGCCTACTGGAAGAAGTGAGATCTTTATCTAGTCATCAATCGATATTTTAACTGATTTATAATCTTCCAGGTGGTTTAAGGACACAGAAGAAAAAGCTAAACTTCTTGGAGCACATACACCTCGCGACAAGAAGCTGAGGCGCTCCAGATCCATGCCGTTCAACCGCGACTACACCATCGACCCTGCGATCTTCGCAGAACGCCCTAACAAGCCGACCTGGAACCATAAAGAGAGCATTAGGAAACATGAAATTGTGCTCATCGTGAAGAATATCAACAGGACGACTGGCGAAATAATCCGTCCCCACGAACTAGTTCCCGGTCGCCGTCCTCCCTTGCCTCCTCCTACCCTTCCTCCAAAGGAGATCCGCAGAAAGCGTAGCTTGGACCAGTTTGATCTGCGGCAGCGCCGCGCATTACTGGATAAATTCCCCAGGCCTCCTTCCAAAGATCTTCCTGATCTTCCTCCTTTGAACCTTCCTACTGGCCGGCCCGAGAATAAAGGTGGCAGACTCGTTGATAAACCGCTCGACCAGGTCTTTGGGAAGCGCCTTCCGGAGCCAACGGCCCCTCTTCCCCACGTGCCACCCCCCAGCCTTAGGAACAATTTGCAGGTCGGATCGCGCGATGCGGTCCCTGCCCGAGACCTCCTCCCTGAGCCCCCCAATCATAGGTTGTTTATCAACCGAGCAGCGCAGACTCTGGCCATTGCGCACGAAGCGGAGAAACGCAGGGACCATTCGGACAGGCCATCCCACTCCAGAAGCCACCAGCGCAGTGTATCTAACAATGCCGCATTGCCACGTGCTACCGAGGCTCACCTTGCCAGTGTTTCTCGAACCAACAGCTATGAGGGGCACAGTCATCCGCGCAAGGCTTCTAATCAAACCCTTCCCGATAAGGTTCTCGCTTACTATGGCATGGAGCCTAGCGAACCTACGCGCAAGGAATCTCCCGTCGCTCGTTCTGTGCAGGTCGTGCACCAGCCTCGGGGCTCTCACCGCGCCCTGAAACCCGAAGTTGATTATCGCAATAGCGCTACATTGGCCGCTACATTGTCTGCTGGTCGTGTCCCAACGGCTGCGCCGCCAGCGTACAGCTCGGTGTATAGCGACGACTCGCGTGGGAGTACAAGTTCTAGCGTTACGGTCAAGGCTAGCTCCAGGGGATCGGCTGCCCCCAGCCGCCGCGCGGATGTCCCTCAAGACGTGCGCGCCGTCTCTACGTACAGCTCCGTTTCTGCGTACAGCCAGGACTCATACATCACGTCGTTTAGGCCTGACTCGCAGGCTCCACCTGTTCCTTATTTTTCTGGAATCGTCCTCCCCGACGATGCATCGATCATGTCCTCCGCAATGGCGTCGACCAGCCTCTCGTCGTACAAAGGCGATGCGTCATCGGTGTACAGCATGGGCTCCCACACAACCCGCAGCTCCGTTGCGACATCGGTTGCGACATCGCGAGGGGTTCCTCCTTTCCGCCCGCCTGGTCCCCCCGCACCGCCGGTGCCGCCCCTCAATATCCGCAATTACACGGGGTCTAACACCTTGATTAGCGCGCCAATGCCGTTGCAGGCGCCCAGCCGCAACGCGTCGAAAACCTCTGTCTCGACAGTTGGCCACTCCTCAACTTCAGGAAATCACGGCCACTCTTCCTCCGGTGACCCCGGCAAGGCCGCCGTCAAGAGTGAAAAGCACACCCATTCGAGTGACAAACACCATCATTCCTCGTCCCATGGTTCTCACTCGCGCGGTAAGCTCAGTAAATCTGCCATCGTCACTGAGCGCGCGTTTGAAGAGCTCGGAGCTTACGGCCTGGACCCGAACTTGTTCAAGAAGGAGAAAGTTGGAAGCAGCTCTTCGGATCGCCGCGCTCGCGAACGCCGCCACTAGACCCCCGCCGCTTTTCGCCGCTTGCAAAGCAGGGTATTACCTTTTCGTTCCCAGTCATAAGTTGGCCAAAGAAGATCAAGAAAACCCCAAATATACAATTTCTCAACGGTGCACGTATTTGTGCTCAATTTCGCGATCTCCTAACGTATAACATTGTAACATCGCCCACATTCATTTTGCTTCATCGTGTATGGTGCCTCACCCTCCTTCGTTGTCTGTATTTTTCGTCTTTCTGTATGTATCATTAGCAAATCGCTTTCGACCCTGCTATCAAACCACACTCCTTTCCACAACCGCTTTGCTGCTACTACGCATGTCCCACATTCCTTGCTAGTATCTATTCAATGTCTCTTTGACATGTACATGTACTTCTACACCCGTTTTCAACCCCTTTCAATAAGGGAGTCAAATCACAAATTCATTACTCGAGCAAATGTGTTGTCGTGATTCTTAAGTTGTTCGCCGCCTACACCGCTTGCAGGTTTGGGTCGTCGGTCCATATGGGTCCATTAGCCGTCAAAGAACCCCATTCGGCAATGGAGCCGGTCTCCCGGAGGCCAACACTGATCCGTAAGTCACATGCTGTTTGACGTGTTTGAACATTCACTGCCACAACATCGTCTTGAGGATGAACGGCGAGGACGCCGAACGTTGTGCACCGAGTCTCCAATATCAATAGCTAACCTTCGACGCTATCTAGAACGAAGAACTCGCCCGTGCAAGAGTCAGACTAGAGTGGCGGGTGTAAAGAATCAACTGCTTGGCTCCGTACATCCCAGTCATCGACATTCCGTCGTCATTCATGGCGTCGCAGCACGCTTCCAGGCGGTCCCGCAAGCTACGCCGGCGTGTTTCGTCGGCACTGACAGGATGGCCACATGGATCGCCAAAATCTGCTCCTTCTCCAATCGGCAGGCGCACCTCACTCAGTCCTGTGCGCCGCAATGTGAACCACGGCTACCAGCGGCTACATTTAACAGACGGGTCCGACTGCGAGGACTACCAGGAAATATCGACGCAGAGTCTGCGTGGGCGGTCAACGTCTCCAACGCGTAGCATATTTCAGAACAGGCCGCCGCCGACTGCGTATGCCTCGTTGCCGCCCACGCCGATTGAGCCTTCACGCCCGTTTTCTCCCCCAACACCTGTCTCACCTATATCGCCCGTGTTCCAAGATACATCTTCTGTACAACTTGAACATGAGCCCTTCGACGCACCGTTCTCGCTTTGGGACTATCTCCGCGAAGAGCTGTTGGCCACGGACTTCGACTCCCACCAGGAATTGAAGTGGGAGCGAGTGAGTAACTTTCTGAGCATACCGCTCGCTATGGAGCAGGTGCGCCGCTATTTTCCATGCTTTGGGCCAAAAGCTAAATTCTTAGCATAGATTATAGGTTTTGGCTTTATCCTGTGTTTCGATTCCTTCCTTTACACGTTCACCATTCTCCCAATACGATTCGCATTAGCGTTAATTCCATTTACAACGAACATCTTTCGACGATCCGCCCCTCCGCTTCCTCCTTCACAAAAAGCTGATCTTTTACGAGCACTTTTACTTGTCGTATCTCTTCTCATTCTCAATCCGCTGACCGACGCAAGTAAGATATATCATTCCATCCGAGGGCAAGAAACTATCAAATTATATGTTATATTTAATGCACTGGAGGTACGTGGTCAGTCCTTTGCGGATAATGTCGAGTAACAACGGAATCGCTACTCCCCTAGATTGCTGACCGCCTATGCGCGTCGATTGGCCAAGATATCTTAGATTGTTTGTTCTCCCGCTCCACTCTCGAACCACTATCACGTCGAAGCCCTGTATCAAGTCGCACATTCAAACCGTTCTTCTTTTTCATTCTTGCACTAGCATATACTGGTACGTTCCTGCATTTCTGATTCAAGTTTGTCTTTCCTAACGGATTAACTTAGTGGCACATGCGCTCGTCATGGTCTATCAATTAATCTCACTCAACGTCGCTGTTAACTCCTACGATCATGCGCTATTAACGCTGCTAGTCTCCAATCAGTTTGTCGAGATCAAAGGCAGTGTCTTCAAGAAATTCGAGAAAGACAGCCTTTTCCAGATAACCTGTGCCGGTGCGTAAGCAAATTTGATACTACATTACAACCTGTTCACTTCGATTACCAGACATCGTCGAGAGATTCACTTTATCTCTGATGCTGGGAATTGTTGCATTCCGCAATCTCATCGAACTGAGCGGAAGCGAATTCGATTTTACAAGTGGATTTGTTCTTCCTAAGAGTTTCGGCTGGATGCGTGGAAATAATATGATATGGACAATCTCATATGTCAGTCCAATTTCTACCTGTGAAGAGCTGAAATCTAACTGCTGTTAATTTACAGCCCGTTCTAACTGTTATGGCGTCGGAAATGCTTGTTGACTGGCTAAAACATGCGTTTATCACGAAGTTCAATCATATTCGACCATCAGTTTATCAGCGCTACATTGACGTCCTTTGTCGCGATCTCGCCAGCATGAGCTCTTTTGGTAGGCGAGGGGCCAGAAAGGTAGGAACTGTTAAGTGTTTTCTTGGAGTGTTTATCTCTAAATCATTTTGTTTAGCATTCGTATGTTGATCAATCTCCGCTTGTCGCTCGGCGTTTAGGATTTGCCTCCTTGCCACTTGCTGTCCTTGCCATCCTAGTCGGATCCCAGTCTATCAATCTCATGTTCTCGTCAAGCTCGAATTTCGCTTCTCCTTGGACCTGGACCATCCGATCGCTGAGTAATGCTGAAATCATGCATTACATGACATGGGCGGTTATGGGAGTTTTGTTCTGGTTATGGTCTGTGTCCTCGCATGACAGGTCCGATCTGTAAATCTCTAACTGCGCATTTATTAGCTTTATGGGCATCAAGATTATAATCGGCGTCAATTTGCTCAGTTATGCTACCCGACGCCGAGCAGGGATGGAAGAGCGCGAGGCAGCAGACGCCGTGAACGACTTCGGCCGGGATCCCATCGGCGAAGGGAAAGAAGAACAGGTAATCTTCTCTATGTTTTGCACGTGGGAAGAGAGCGCTCATTGATATTTCCTGTCTATAGCTGTACAATAAGAAGTTGAAGACACTTCTAGGCAATGATCGAGACGACGTACCTCACACTTCGGAAATGGGCGAGAACAAGGCCGGGGAACACGGGAAGAAACCAGGCAGAGTGAAACTGGAGGACCTCACACGATACACCATGGTGAAACGGATATGGTAGCTGATGAATGAAGCCGGCGTGCTGCGTCAAGTTCTATTTTTCTTGCTTTATTTTTATGTGCGTCCATCATCATTCCAGCCAGTGCACACTGCTGCGCAAAGTTTATTCGCTTATAACAATGTTCAGTCGCTTTCTTCGATTTAAGCATTTACGCATTGCCATAATACAACACTATCTCGCCATTTCTTGGGATAAATCCACAGCTTATCCATGGTGCAGGGTTCCTCGTGCGAAAATGTTACTCGCAGCCACCAATCACGGGATTGCTATGCAATGCGATGCACAATGTACCCATCTCCACCATGCAGTCATTGTATACAGTGCCGTCTATTTGAATCTGCCTATTTCTCGACAACCGAACAGCCATTATAGCCACATACACGGGCCACCCGAAAACAACGCCGACAACGCCTCACATACACAATTTTTGGAACGCCCAACATAGCATGCCTACTCGAAACCGGGCCAGCTAACCTTCGGCGCAGGTCCTTAAAATGCCTCCACAAATGGTTCATGGTGGCGCCTGCTGAAGAGTTCTTTTCTAGACTCAATGGCGTCCCGCCAGCGGCGGGAGTTCCCGGTTACCCACCGGGAGAAGGTATACAAACGATATCCGTCTCCGCGAGCTGACATCTATGCGAAAATCTACCCCGTTTATAACAACTACCGACACCGATACCACAACTACTCCATCCACATTGATATTTCTCATGGATTAAATGATAACATTTCTCAGCGGCCGCCCTTTAGGAGCAGAGCCTGAGAAACAATGAGGTGCTGTCCTTCTTCCTGGCACCTGAAGATATTCTAACACGGCTTTTGGGTCCGCAGTAGGCCGGTCACATTTGACGGGCGCAAAACCAAGGTTCAAGAACATTCTTAGGCTCTTGCGCAAATTGCTCCCTGTGCCCTTGCCCAAGCCCTGTTCATGATGTCGTCCGTCGCCATGCACCATCCAGGACTGGTTTTCGCCACTCTTGTTATCCAGCTTGTAGCCGCGAACGGTTCTCCGGTCCCTGTGTAAGGCTTTCACACTTATACCTGCTGCGCGCGTAAAACTTATGCTGTTGACGCAGAATTGTACCTCGTCGCGACTGCACCAACTGTGACGACGATGGAGATGAGGGACTGTTAATTACTAACCGCCAGATAGCTCGTCGGAAGGGGGGTGGGTGTGATGATGATGATGGTGCAACCTGTTCTACTTCCTCGACAGCACCTCCTCCGCCAGCGACTACCACTGGGGCTACCACAACGACTCACAACAGTAATTCTACCTCTACATCTGGCCCCTCACCGGCGTCGGGTAGTATGAGCATGAATTTAACGATGACACCACCGCCTGTTTCCACGCCCTCACTCACTCCCACACCAACTCCCCAACTGGCGACCGTGGGCCATGACATGAGCATCACAACCGGCGGTATTATTGGGACTGCGTTCGGTGCATGTGCGTACTCATTTTTCTACTCAATCTTTCAGTGTTAACATTGCATCTTCGATGATGTAATTAGTCGTGATAGTCGTAGCGTCTCTGATTCTCTGTGGGACTTTCTATCGGCGATGGCGCAGGGCGCAAAACCATCCACAGGCACTTTCATCTTCAAGTGCGTTTCACATCGGACCTCCGCCGCCTTTTGAAGCCAATCCGAGAGAAATGTCACAAACACAGTCTAGTCCACTAGTAGCCTCCGCGGTAGCGTCCAGGATGACGTCCACACCGCCGCATCATTATCCTCATTCTTCCCCGTCGACTTCACTTTCGCCGCTCGTCCCAGCTGGGGCGTCGTTGGATCATTCACCAAGCTTCACGAGCTCTTCCAACCGACGAACGTCTCTCAGTTACACGGACGGCAGTTCGAATCATGAACCTCTGCAAGCCAATTCAACTCATGAAATGTCAATGTCAACCTCCTCTTGGTCGCTTAGCCAGCGTTCAATGGCCCTCAGGAGTGGCTTCACGAGCGGTCTGGCTGGGATAATTTTGGGCTCTACTACCCCTCCTGATCCCACTCCCGAACCTTCAAACCTCGTGCGATCGATGACAGCATATCAAAAGTCATTGGAAGCCGACGACCGAAAGAACAGCCAAAGCGGGCCCTCGTCTACTAGCGATAGTTCTAAACAAGAAGAACAGGACATTACTGAGAGCCACGATCCTCCCCCGAGGTATGACGCTTGATTCAATATCAATAATGGTGCGCCCTCTTCATCTTAAGTCTTCTGCGCCTAACGAGATATGTAAAGTATAGTTTTGAGTCGGCACTGGATACTACCAGATGGATTCAGCTCTACGTCTTGTAACTGGATGCAGATACCACACAGTCGTTGATTTTGGTCGTCAAATATCGGATTAACAACCCATGAGGATTGTATACCGTTTCTGAGATGACGATCG
Organism: Hypholoma fasciculare; assembly: GCA_016801325.1. Classification (NCBI taxonomy): domain Eukaryota; kingdom Fungi; phylum Basidiomycota; class Agaricomycetes; order Agaricales; family Strophariaceae; genus Hypholoma; species Hypholoma fasciculare. The sequence goes on along the minus strand of JAEKIV010000159.1, from coordinate 61,071 downwards.
GTAAATTGATGAATGGACGATATCATACGGGAAGCACCTTGCGGGGCCGCTTTACCATTGGTAACATTATTCTGTTCAAAGATATTGCTCTCTGGAAATAATATCAGTGTGGTGATACAGAGCCAGAGTCGTTGAAACCCGGCAGGATTTCCCTGTACCTTCAAAACGTATACCCGAAAGGACCTCGATTTCGGCTTTTCTACGGCTATGCAGCATATGCTGCAATTCTTTTCTAGACACCAACGAGAATTCAATAAATTTTCCCATTGTTACCAAACGCTCGGGCATACATCCATCTCCGAGGAAGAGCTGTTTTGCGGTGGCGCAATATTGAATAGGCCTGTCCTTAGATCGAAATAAGAATGGGCCTGTCGTTGGAGCACAACCTCGCACCTTCTTTTCGTCGTGTAAAGTAATCGGCAACAGATCATCTTTCTTTACGCCAAGTCTATGCAACCCGAATAATGATTTTCAATGGCAAACAAAAGTATCTTGACAGGCACCCACACCGTGTCACTTACCGTTCCAGTTCGCTGGCCCAAATGCCAAGCCATTTGATTCGCCTTGCTGCCAATTTGTCGTTTTCGTGCTGCATACTTTTGCTTCCGTATTTATACACGGATAAAATGTCCAGTCCATAAGGATCGCCGTCTACTAGAGCCATGATAGGAATCCTGAGGATATGAGCAAGACCACAAAAAACTTTATAGATTTTGAATGTAAACCTCACCTCCTGGGCAACGCGTCTGCAAGCGACTTCACGATGTGTCTAGTTGCAACATCTGGGTACCCCTTCCCCTATGTAGATGATTAAAAAGTGCACTCCACACGAGGAGACATTTGACTCGCTGTTATCATAACTCCGGGACCGGATATAAAGTGGTTTGTACAGATCTGGAGGCGACAGAGTGTTTGGAAAACTGCCTGAAATAAGGATGTCGTGGTGAGCATGCATATTTTTGGTTGTTGGAGTCTTGTGCTAAAATACTTCTTTTTCCACCAAGAGAACCCAGGCGACGGTATCGTTGACGTTAAAGGCCTCGACATCTTCTCCGGCAGGTATGAGTGATCCCTGGAACCGGCAATCGTGTTCGTAAAATTGATCATGCGCATGGTATAAAATAAACTTACTTCTGTGTCGTTGCAGTGTATGACATCGCCAGATAACAAGGTGATTGAGAGGCCAGAGCCGCATATAAGACCTTTTGAAGAAGAACGCTGTGTACAGTAAAAATCAGAAAATTTAATAATCAAGATAGGGATACGCTTCAACTTACAATGTTCAAATCCGATCTTTCAACCATGAACGTTGCTGAAATGTCATCCACCAACTCTCAAATGCATTAGTCGAGACAGTCAAGAATTCGAAGGGTATGTTCTCACTGAATCTACAACTCTTTGCGTCTTAAATAATGGAACATCTCGGTAGTAAATGTCTCTGTTTGGGAAATACGTCAAATATCTGGATGACAGGTATGTAGGAGTAACTCACCGTTTTGTCGTAGGTACTCCACTTAACTTTGCCTCGTGTGCAATATCAAGAACTTTGAATAAGTGGGCTGCGCTTATGATCAGCAATAAAAATAAAACTCTCATATATGCACTTACCGAAGCCCTTTGCGCTCCCGGAACTACATTTCTTAGGATACCGGAGCACCTTGGTCCCACAAATCCTGGCAAATTCAAAATATTGATCCCACCATGTGCACTCGAGAGCGCATATATTTACCCATCTATGTCTCCCTTCCGCCTATCCGCCAATGAGATTTCGATTCTGTAGTCGGCCCTCGATAGTTGTCTATCTGAGGTCTCCGAGTCGTTGGAAGAATCGGACTCGGCTGCAGTTGAGCTTCCGGGCATTGCCAACTGCCTCAGGAACGACAACATTAATTCTTCGATCTTCTGCACGACAGTGTCGGGTGAATTATCCCTGAACATGGTCAGCGCTTTCATTGCGAAAATGGCTCACTGAACTCATCGCTGTCAGAGCTTTCTTCGAAAATAGAATTGCGATCAATGTCCATGTTCTCGTCTATATCAGCTTGAGCTTCTTTGTCGAGGTCGAAGTCAAGGCAGCGGTCGTCTTCTTCCGTTGTGTTACAAAAGCCAAAGTCATCTAGATCGAAATCCATATCCAAATCATCAGAGCTTCTAGGCGAGAGGGTGGTTTCGGAGGTCAGTAATGACTCGTCAGGGCGGGACGAGTCGGACAGTGAAGAAAACTGGGGAATATGCATGGTGTTGCTGAAAGAGTTTGGTAGTATAGACAGAGAAGATGAAGTTGAACATGAACTGATTATGAATCAAACGTTTATTAGTTGTAATAACAACAGAGAAACTTTTTATAAAGTCGAAGCCAAGTCGAAGCGCTGAAGGATGGCATCAACAAACGCAAAGTTTCAAACCCAGCCAAATTCACTCAGCTTCTGATAGGCGCCCACTGTAAGTATATGCAAGCCAAATCCACCAAGACGCCAGAGCAAAACAAACTTGAGACACAGTTATATTGTATACACTAAAAATACAGAGCAGAGCAATTCAGAAAGATAAGGAATCGTCAAACTCAGATTTCTCCAGCACAGACACTTTCAATCCACTCAACATCGCTCCTCACCGTTGTGAGATTCTTGTAGCCTGTGTCAGTAATGATGATATCATCTTCAATCCGTACTCCTCCCACGGATTCGTACTTCTTCAGCACGTCATGGTTGATGTGGTTGGACTCGCGGACTGGCGCTAACAGGTACGGGGCAAAGTAGATGCCCGGCTCCACAGTCTATACAGTTGATTAGATAAAGCCGAGCTTTGAATGAGATCGCAACGAACCACAACCATCCCAACTTCCAGGGGGAGTCTGAGCCTCAGATATGTATAGAAACTCTCATGGCCATTGAGATGGCTTGCAGGTTTGATAGTCGGGTTAACAGCGGGCTTGCTTGCACTTGGGACGTCATGAACGTCCATACCCATGGAATGTCCGACACCATGGGGAAAGAACGCCGAAGAGATACCTGACTGTAGGATTGCTTCCTCCGAATTCCAAGAGCCGGAGCCAGGCGAATTAGGCGACTTGAATATGCCTAGCTTTTGGAAGCCTCGAATGAGAACGCGGTGGCAGAGAAGTTGCACTTCGTCCCAATGGAGGCCTGGCTTGATGATGGAAAATGATTCCTACAAGACATGACCATTAGCATGTGCCTATAGAATAACGAAGGAAGATAAATACAGACAGCTTGCATCTCCAGAACAAGCTCATAGATGGCTCGTGCTTCGGGTGTAAATTTCCCTCCGTTACCAACCGGCATGGTACGAGTGATATCTGAGGCATAGTTGTTCCATTCGCACCCTGCATCTATAAGAAGAACTTGTGGGTTGATTTCTTTCGTATGGCCATGAGCAAAATCATTCTGGTTTTTGTGATCATGTGGTTGAACGGGGCCCCACGCGAATTCTCTGTCATTACAGCAGTAGTGAAGAGTCGAAGCACGGGTACTTGCGGCCACTATGGGCAAATATGCCTGATGGACTGAGCTGGTTTTGTATCAGTAAAGCGCGCGCTTTGGCTGTGAAGAAAGTGTAGTCACCCCTCCCTCCTGCATGATGCCACGAAGATGGCTTCTGCCTCCGCCTCTTTCTCGATCAACCATTCTCCGGGCAGCAGTGGCCTAGCTACGCCTGCTCCTTCACCGGCTTGTATCTTCCCCTTCACAGCCGCACCGAGTACTCGCATAACCACTTCATGTGCTCGGGAGCTAATTTCATTCGCCTTGTTGATTTCAGCAATTTCGTACTCGTCTTTGATTAATCGCGCGTGGTGAAGCGCCGAAAGAAGGTAAAGATCTGTGACGGCGCCATCCGCAGAAAGGACTTGCTGGGTATACTCCGCGGCCAAAGTAGGGAAGAGAGGTGAATTCCTAGGCAAAGTGTGAAATAGCGCCCCTGGAAGTGCTTTGATAAGTGTGTCGATGGACGCTGAAAGAGCAGCGGGATGGTCCACCGTTGCCACATCGTGGGTTTGCTTGAATTCTTCTATAGAGGGAGGCGGTACGGACCACATCATGTCCGCCAGCTCTGCTTTAGGGATGAACAGTTCAATCGAAGGTTTGGCTTCTAGAGAAGTCCCAGGTTGATATGCCGCTAGGAGGAAGCTCGACGGAACTGAGCATCCTGAAAGGTAGTAGAAGTTGGATTCTTGGCGAAAGACCAGCTCGCGATCTGTGTCATTGCGGAATTCCACCTCTCCTCCAGCCAAGAGAAGAACTTGGGGCTACTCGTAACCTCGTCAGTACAGATTCTCTATTGCGTCATCAAGAGCCCAACCTTTGTACGTTCGGCCTCGGGGAGAAGCTTTGCCAACTGTTCGAAGGTCTTCAGAACATGATTTTTCGCTATAAAATCGATGAGTCACAATGAAACTGTACGAGGTGGTATTAATTGACCAGGGTAAGCCATGATGGGTGCTAATGCTGAAGGACAGAGCAGTACTTGATAAGATTCGTTCAACCAGCGCCGGGCCGAATCAGATCGGAGAAGGCCGACCGTTGACCTTGGCCCCCTTGAATTCTAACTTGAACTATCCGCGTTACGCCGCTAGTACATACTCAAACGTTCTCTTGATATCTGCCTTGAAATGCTTTGATTGCGCCCTAGTAAATCAACCTTCTAATATGTCGCCCAAAGGCAAGAAACCGGTTCAATGTCAAGTATGTCTGGAGCAAGACTTCAAGTATACATGCCCGCAGTGTCGTATCGTTTAGTGAGTCAGTATGATTCATCACGCAGACGCCGTCTTACAAGAGATGCAGTTGCTCACTGGTTTGCTATAGGAAGCATAAAGGTAGGCGAGGAACGGATTTCAACTACAGGTTCCATCTGTAATTATTTTCCAGATTCCTCTTGCGACACATATGAAGAGGGAAAGACCACTACTCCGACCACTGAGATAACCCACGATCCGAGCCAGTCAAATGACAGTGCGTCAGAATTTTTCTCTCTTTCTCCCATCCATTCTAACCACCTATTTTTGCAGAAGCTTCCCATGCTGCAGAACAGCCACTCAGCGATCCGGTAATGCTCCGCCCCTTGACCTCCCTTAAGTGGCCATATGTTCCCGATGAATCAGCTTTCCCTGATCCTCTGAAGAGAGATGATCCAAAAGTCATTCAACTAAACCAATACGAGGCGATAGGTATTTTCGTGTTTCTCATTCTCACTGAATTTAACATCTCACCAACAATAGCCACTTCTCCTGCAGTTCGGAAAATACTAGCGGAACACAAGAACCTTCCTGAGTTATTGACATCAATTGATAAACTACGAGGACTTGAACGTCAAGAAGCACTACAGCGGGCCCTCGGAGTAACAGCTCCAGAAATCGAGGATCAATTGACGCGATCGCAGCCCAGTGAGGAAGTTTTGGCATTACGAGCACTCGCTGAAGCCATCGAAGGAGCAGTTAGAGGAGGAAATGAAAGTACCTTGGGACTCAATTGGGGAACGGATGAATGAAGTAAGAATTTTCCACACAAGTCATTTATGCTGGCCTTCCCCGAATTCATTGCCTAACTCACAGACTCAGAAATAACCTGACCGTCTTTGAATATGCTCGACCTATTCCTGGCAGTGCTACCCTGCCGCTGAAAGGTAGTTCAATGAATGAAAAGGAAAACTGGCTCGAACCGGTGTGGCAAATTGAGCATTCAGTGGACACTTGTATGCTACTATGGTGCGTTTTGGGCCAAGTTACATTGCGGACAAATTGTAAATTTAAATGCTGAAGTTATGATCCCTAGTTTCTTCACACAACGTGTTTGTCAGTTGACACTCATAAACCTCAGTTCGTGTGTTATCATTACACATTCTCTGCGACCGTCCATTATGCCATGTTCCCCCCCACATCTTGCCTGCGACAAAAATGTGCACGGGTTGAGCACATGACATCATAATAGCAAAATATATCTCGGCACGGTGGATTCTGTTCTATTCGAGATCGAATGGCGAGCGCGAAGCCAATGACAACGCAGCCTGCATAATCTGATCCTCTTCCATGCATAATACTCCGCGCTCAAGCTCCCATAGGGGCAGTCTGTGTGAAAGTGATGCTCCTGTAAAAGACCTCTCTTTCTACTCTCTGCCTTTCTTCCCTTCTTTCCGCTCTCACATCGACTCAGCACCAGAATGTCTGACACGGAAAAACACTCTGACGAGTTCATAGTGGACGTAGCTAAAGCTCAGTCTACTGAAGATGATGACTTTAAAATGCCAGAGCCTGGGTCCCGCGAACGGGCACTAGCAGAGAAGAAGCTGGTAAGGAAGTTGGATATACGGCTTTTGCCTACGATATTTCTCATTTTCATCATGAATTACATTGACGTAAGCCCTCCACTTTTCATGCATACCTGGTAAGTACTCATCGATATTAATTTAAAGCGGAATGGTGTTACAACTGCCAGACTCAAAGGAATGCAGCAGGACTTGCATATCAACGGTAAGTCAGCCCTTATCATCCTCGTTGTGGAGTAACCCAAACTGATCCCTTGCTACAGACGTTCAATACGCAACTGTCATAGCGATTCTTTTCGTGTCCTACTGTCCAGCCCAGGTCCCCTCAAACATGGTGATATAATTATTCCCCAAATACTGCCATCGTCTTATGCTTGCTTGCTTTCTAGATCTTGAATAAAGTCAGCAGGTATAAATCACATTCTTTGCTTTATTCTATGTGTCTAATGGAGTTACGTGAACTAGGCCTTCTCTATACATCGGTATTTGTACGGTCTTGTGGGGAATAACAAGCGCGCTGACTGGGGTAAGAATATCGAAAATATCCGTCCAACGATACCTCATCCAACCCCACAACTAGGTCACGAAGAATTTCACTGGCATCATACTCTGCAGAGTTTTCATCGGGTTGCCTGAGGCTGCGTTCTATCCCGGGGCCATATACCTTTTATCCAGATGGTACACAAAAAAGGTCCTAAAATATCCCCTGATCGCCGTATGTATATTTATTTCAATCTCTCTCAGGAACTTGCCTTCCGTTCAGCCTTTCTGTATGCCGGGCTGCTTATCTCCAACGCATTTGGAAGTGTGAGCGACTTTTTCTCCTCGGACAGCATGCCCTGTTTCTCATCGGAAAAAAGCTGATGGCAGCTGGTATTCTTGGTAACATGGAGGGAAAACGCGGTATACGGGCCTGGAGATGGTAGGTTCCGTCAATGCTCAGTCGATCTATCCATAGCTTACATGGTATCACAGGCTATTCTTCATAGAGGTATTTGACAACAAAATTTGGGACTCAAGTTATCGAACTCTGATGGAAAATTTCCAGGGAGCCATCACAATATTCGTTGGGTTCAACACCATGTACGTCGATTAATCAATCTTCTCGTCAGAGGCTTAAATGTGACTGTCCCAACGATGCAAATAGGTGGCTACTACCTGATTATGTGGGTATTTGTAACATTGAGCATTAATATGTTAAACAATATTGGCCTTCGCCTCTGAATCCTATAGCCTCATAATACAAGGTGGCTATCGTCTTTCGAGCTTCGACTTGCGCAAGTCCGTCTCTCTGAGGACGCAGGAGAGGCCGATAAAGACAACCGCGAAGACTCGTATGTGTTTTTCAAGTCACTTTTTACCGCCAAATTGACCAAGTTTTCCGATTACAGCCAGCTTCAAGGCCTCATAATGGCAGTCAAAGATCCAAAAGTCGCAATATTTTCAATCATGACAATCTCTCAATTATTGGGATTAAGTTTTGTACAGTTCTTCCCAACGTGAGTTCAAAAGTTATGTCCTCTGCTTATATTTTAACGAGAGACTTGTCCTTTACTCAAATAGTCTTACTCAGACCTTGGGATTCAGCACCACTGTAACTTTGCTCCTGGCCGCGTAATGCCTTGATTGTTTTTATGAACTAGATCTAATCTTCTTGCAGACCACCTTGGATCGTGGCTTCTGTAATATGCTGCTTAAATGCATGGCATGCAGGTTTGTTCGTGATTATGTATGCTTTCATTACTCCACTCATCAGCTTTGCAGATAAAACGGGTGAACGATTCTTCCATATCGCAGCTTGGTGGTGGGGCGTCATTATAGGCTTCATCATTGCGCTGTCTACCATGTCACTTGCTGGCCGATACATATCGCTCTTCTTCATGGCATGCGGATACGTAGGCTTTGCTATGACGCTTGTATGGGTGTCAAACTCAATCCCCCGACCTCCCGCGTGAGCCACCTTTTCTCACCTGATATTTTTCATAATAAGATTAAATATGTTTTTAGAAAACGAGCAGCTGCTATTGGCATTGTAAATGGAATGGGCAATCTCGGGAACCTGTCAGTACAGTATCCAAAACCTCGCGTTGACAACTTTTTTTGATCGCTATCATTAGCATGGGCTCGTACACTTGGAAGTCCTCTTGGGGCCCGAAATATCATCAGTCAATGGCCATATCTCTGGGGGCACTTGTTATCAGTTCTCTTTTGTCCCTGCGTAAGCCCTTCTACATATCTCTCTGATCAAATTTCCTCACTCATGTGGTTTTTACTCTATAAGTCATCCGCCAGATACTTGTGCGCGAAAATCGCAAGCTCGATGCTGACGAGAAAGCCGCAGTGGAAGGAGCTAATCGTACTCGCGTAGAAGAAGCGGCCCGACTAGAAGGGATTACGTTTGAGCAGGCCATGGAAAGAAGGAAAGGTTATCGATATCTGTACTGATATTATAATCACGGCCAATATAGTGCTGTGCTGTGTACTTTTACGTTGTTTTGTTTTTGCAGCAGGCGTTATTCCTGAAAATATGCACCTTCGTGACCTTTTTGTCATTGGCTGCTGGGAGGGCTTGCGTAGTCTGAGGAGCGCTCGGTCATGCCACAGGGTGGTGTTGTTCCAGTGCAAGCTCTGCGAACCAAGTACTCTAAGGTACTCTAAGTATGCCAATGAGGTGTTCTGACTCCAGCTCCAATGTTTGAAATACGTTTCGACCTGCTCACGAGCTCAGTCGGAAGATTAAGTACTAGTACTTTATACATGAAAGAAAGTATATTTCAGATTTTTCTAGTGGTAACGGATCGATTATCGTTGAATGCCAGTGGTGGGGAGGGGTGGGGAGGGCTTGACTCGGAGTCAACTCGGAGTGACTGCCAGGGTGCGTGAGAAATATTTATTTGCCGACAAGAAACGCTTGTTCGAGTTTGGTTCGAGTTCAAGTTCTCAACACACCAATTCCAAGCTTTCTTCATTGTTCTTTCTGTGTCTGATTCTTGCCTGCGACAAGAATGTACAATAGTGTCTTGATAGAGCTCCCAGCACATGCTGAGCGAATGGAATCATAGGAAATAACGAAATCTCGGCACGACAAATTCTGCTAAATTCTGTTCTATTCGCGGTTGAATGGGCCGCCAAGCACGAAACCGATTATCGACTCAGGCAATGCGGCTCATGCACACCTGATCCTCTTCCTTGCGTACTACTCCGCGTTTATAGGCCCAAACTGTGCGAAAGCATGATGCGAACACAAAAGGCCTCGTATTAATGTCCGGCCTCCCTTCTGTTCTACTTCCCCTACTCTTGCATCGACTGATAGCTCTCCAATGTCCGACACGGAAAAGCACTCGGTCAAGTTTATAGTGGACGTGAAAGACAGACTGCCTGCTCAAGACGACGATCTCGGATTTCCAGAGCTCGGGTCTCACGAACGGGTACTGGCAGAGAAGAGGCTGGTAAGGAAGCTGGATATACGGCTTTTGCCCACAATTGTTCTCATTTTCATCATGAACTACATTGACGTATGTTCTATACTCCTTGTATAAACCTTAAACTCATCGATATGGAATCAAAGAGAAATGGCATTACAACTGCGAGGCTAAAAGGAATGCAGCAGGACTTGCATATCAATGGTAAGTTGGTCCTTATCATACCCTACAGAGAATATCCGGGACTGACGCTGCGGTACAGATGTTCAATATGCGACTGTTATAGCAGTTCTTTTCGCTTCCTACTGTCCAGCCCAGATCCCTTCAAACATGGTAAATTGATCAAATGCCACAATCGTCTCATCGTGCTCACGTACCTGTTTTCTAGATCTTGAACAAAGTCAGCAGGTATAAATCAGTCCTTACTTCATTCTACAAAATTTGTCAATTAAATTGCAGACCTTCTCTGTATATTGGTACCTGTACAGTCTTGTGGGGATTGACAAGCGCGCTGACTGGGGTAAGAATGTCGAAGATATCTGCGCAACGAAACCTCATCTACATGCCAAAATCAGATCACGAGGAACTTCACAGGCATCATACTCTGCAGAATTTTTATTGGACTGCCTGAGTCTGCCTTCTATCCTGGAGCCATATACCTTTTATCGAGGTGGTATACAAAAAAGGTCCCAAAATAAAAACGCCGACAGATTGTCGTTTATATATATTTACCATAACACTCCCTAGGAACTGGCCTTCCGCTCAGCCTTTTTATACGCCGGGCTGCTTATTTCCAACGCATTCGGAAGTGTGAGCACTTCTCGTCTTCAAACCCCTGGTGCTGTTTCTCACCGTAAAAAGTTGATGGCCGCCGGAATTCTTGCTAACATGGAGGGAAAACGAGGTATACGCGCGTGGCGATGGTAGACTTCCCCTTCAGCGCTTCAGCCGTCATATATTGATAACTTACATGTTTGACAGGTTGTTCTTCATCGAGGTGAAACTAAGTATGGTATCACATGGCCGTAACTTGATAATGTTCTTAAGGGAGCTATCACAATATTCGTCGGGTTCAACACCATGTGCGTTGAATATTCTATTTTTTCTTCTTCCTGGCTTAACTAGAATTTATCTTACCGGACAACGTAAATAGGTGGCTGTTGCCTGACTATGTGCGTATCTATATTGTTTATCTCGACTATGTTAAACAATGCCATTCTTAGCCTCACAATACAAGATGGCTTACACCCTTCGAACTTCGACTAGCGCAAGTTCGTCTTTCGGAGGACGCTGGAGAAGCAGATAAAGACAACCATGAAGATTCGTATGTGTTCATTTAGCGGCCGATTATAACCAATCAATCAAGTTGCTGGGTTACAGTTCGCTCCAAGGCCTCATAATGGCTCTGAAGGATCCGAAAGTTGCGATATTCTCGATCATGACAACCTCTCAATTATTAGGAGCAAGTTTTTCACAATTCTTCCCCACGTAAGTCTAAGTGTCTAAGCCTCAAATTCGTCTAATGACCATACTATTTCTCAACTCAATAGTCTTACCCAGACCCTTGGATTCAACACCACAGTAACCTTGCTTCTAGCCGCGTAAGACCTTGATCATGTACCCATGAGCTGATCTGATCTAAGATCGGCTACTTCTCGTAGGCCTCCTTGGATTGTCGCCTCTATCTTGTGTTGCTTCAATGCATGGCATGCAGGTTTGCTCGTGATTGTTCGTTCTTCATTGACTCCGCTCATCTATTCATTGTGCAGACAAAACGGGTGAACGGTTCTTTCATCTGACGGCCTGGTCGTGGGGAGTTATACTGGGCTTTATCATTTCGCTGTCCACCACGTCGCTCGCTGGTCGATATATATCGCTCTTCTTCATGGCAGGTGGGTACGCAGGCTTTGCTTTGACACTAGTGTGGGTGTCAAACTCGATTCCTCGACCTCCTGCGTAAGCCATCTTTCTCACTCATGTTTATTATCATCAAGCTGAACACTTGTTAGAAAAAGGGCAGCGGCTATTGCCATAGTTAATGCAATTGGGAATCTTGGATTCTTGTCAGTCCATTATTAAATTTGCATTAGAGAAGCTCTGTGTTGATAATTCTTATTAATCAGGATGGGCTCATATACTTGGAAGTCATCTTGGGGACCAAAATACCATCAATCAATGGCTATATCCTTGGGCGCACTGGTGATTAGCTCTCTTCTGTCCCTACGTAAGCTTCTCCGGATTGTCGGGTCTCACTTCCTTGCTTGCTAAATGACACTTTAATCTCTTCACCAAGTTATCCGCCAGATCCTTGTGCGCGAAAATCGCAAGCTCGATGCCGACGAGCAAGCTGTGATGCAGAGCGCTAGTCGTACTCGTGTGGAGGAAGCGGCCAAAATTGAGGGTATCACCTTCGAGCAGGCTATGGAAAGAAGGAAAGGATATCGATATTTGTACTGATTTCGTGACCTTACGAAGGTCAAACTATGCTGTGATTTGCTTCTGTCTTGGTCATTGGCATCGCTTCTGATAGAGGTTCCTGACATTTTCGATATACGAAGCTGAAGCGCAAACGGCTACTAATGCCAGTCTACAAGCTACTCATTTATCGAATGAATACGTCATCCATTCAGAATTTCCTTGCAAATCTTCCTCAGTTGTGTCGGTCTCCTTCACAAAGCCGATCTTGCTATACAGTTCTCGCGCGCCGTCATTGGCCTCCCGCACATTCAACAATGTCAATCGTTTTGGTCTTTCCAAGCGTTCCATGGTCGTGGATTGTCCTCCCTCATCTGTGGCAATGATAGGAGAAGAAGAAATAGCTGGGTGTACCCAGGGATCAGCGCAAATAATCTCCAATGCTATTGCCATTGAGTCCAAAGCTAGTGCCACCAGTGAGAACCGAGTTGAACGCGCTCGCACTCTTGATGGTCGACAGTCGAATATTTTGCGGGCATCGATCTCGCGTGGACGCCGCACTGGTGGCTAGTGCCTCCATCGTTGTTTCCGCCGACTCAAGAAACGCGCCCAGTCTGTGACAAAATTTGAGCGAAAGTAGAGGGCGTATAGCGGACGTTGGACTGAGTATTGCTGAAACTTATCAACAATCCCACAGGCTATGTACGGTACATAGTCTGCGAGAACCACGGGTGTATTTTGGGTGTTGCATAAACGATCTGAAAATAGATTGTATTATGACATACTTAGCGCAAGCGTTGTTTTTGGCAATACGCAAGAATACGCACTGGTGGAAACTGATAACGAGACGTTCCAACGCGAGGTTTAAGCATTTTATCGGATAGATAAGTTGGATGAGAAAAGTCGTTGTTTACAATAGCTCCGTGGGAATTCGGGTGCGGAAGGAATAAATTACTACAAACGTAACTGACGGAAGAATGGCGTTCCGTTCTGCGACAAGGCGTATCTCTCTTGTACACATGTTTGAAAGCGTTCTACCCGTAGTACGTACTAAGCTCGAGATAACGGCGCGTGGATAATTCGGGCAATCGCCGTGGCCCAGAACTGTACAAATGGCGTTGAGCTGACTGCAAGAATACTGTACCATTTCAATCAGTTCGGCCGTCACGGGTCACAAGCCTAGTGGATATGGCCGAAATCGGTGCTTTGTCCCGGGTCACAGGCGGGGTGGC